>CAUYLG010001642.1:22-10490 GCA_963573385.1 Cacajao melanocephalus | reverse complement strand
ACAGTTTACAAATGCCATGGCAACCTCAGCAAGTTACTTGTTACAGTTTATATGGCCTAAAAAGGGGAGGCATCAATAATCCACCCCTTGTTTAGCATATCATCAATAAATAACCATAAAAATGGGTAACCAGCTGCCCTTAGGGCTGCTCTGTCTATGCAGTAGCCATTCTTTTATTCCTTTACTTTCTTAATAAATTTGCTTTCACTTTGCACTGTGGACTTGCCCTGAATTCTTACACAAGATCGAAGAACCCTCTCTTGGGGTCTGGATCAGGACCCCTTTCCTGTAACATATCTCTCTGTCCTGTAACACAGACGCCATGGAAGGACACTCCTATCAAAACTTTTCTTCTTCTTTCTGAGCACACATTTTCTACAATTCCTTGCATTATTTGTGGCCAAGTCACTGAATACTTGCTAGCAGAACATGACTAGAACTGATGTGTGCTACTGCAGGCTGAGCCACAAAACCCTCCTTATAGATGAGTGTCCATGTTCTTTCCCATTCCACTTCAGGTAAATGAAGGAGGCGTCTTTGGCAAGCATGAATGACAATGATGGAAGTCCAACATGAAAAGACTCCACATCACTGAGCTGCCCACCAATTAGGAACATTGCTTTTTGAGCTTATTTGAGTAAGAAGTGCATTTCTATAATATTTGACCTATCATATATTTTGGGTTTTTGTGTTACAGCAAGTAGCATTACCTTAAATAATATAAAGATTATTTATCCATACTTATCAATAGACAAATGTGGAAGTGAAGACCTAGAAAAGTTAGGATTAGGGTAAAGATCAGGCTCTTGGCTTTTAAAATGCTTCTGTGTGAGGCTAAGTGTCCACAATTATGGGAAGCACAGGGGCAGAAAACCAGGGAGTGATTGACAAGAGTTACTTAGTAGATGTTTATTTAAGAAAAACACCTTACTTCTTAATGTGAAGTATAATTTTAGGGCATAGTCTGATTTCAGCCAGACTTCTAAACTTGGAATCAGTGAAAACCACACAGAAATGCAAGAAATTGCCTCAATGTGACGAAACCTATATGAAAGTAAAAATAGAGTATCCATGTTTTTAAAAATCTCTGGTGAAATTCTAGTTGTTAGTCATTGCTTATTTAAAGATTAGGCATACTTATAAATATTTTCTTTGGAAATTTAATGGGAGATGGTCACAAAAACAAAATTATTAATAAGTTTTTAAACTGGCAGAGGAAATAAAAATAATTTTTAAAATAATTCAAATAAGTACCAGAACAGTATAACATGAACATAAAGCTAGGATTCACACCATGTAGATATTGATTTTGACTCTTATTAATTTGCTTGACATTGGAAAAAACTTATTTAAATCTGTGCATTAGTTCTTTTTTCTTTGAAATAGAAATTATGAGTATTGGTTTCTAATTTATGTTGAAGGTAAAATAGAGGGGCTGTGTCCAAACACTAGACAGTACAATATGCAATGAATCCTACCTAAGTTCTATTACTAGTAAGTAGAAAAATAAAAATCTGCTCCTGTCTTAAAAATGCCAAAATCAGGCAAGACGTTGCTAAAGACTTACAATTCTTAGAATAACTTTGATATAGAAATTTCAGGACACACACACACACAAATAGTCACAGGATCTACTCCCCCTAGGTTACCTAAAAATATACTGTTATTTCCTACACAGCAATACCACCTCTGACCAATAGTAGGAATCCTTTTCTGTGAATCTATCTGATCCTTCAGTGGATACATTTTTCCTTGATTTTAGGGTGTAGACAATAAAGAGAAGTTGCCTTTCTGTGGCTAAGTCTGCAGGCTTTCAAAAAGGGGGAGACATATTGTGATCCCCTTTTCTACCCAAGTCCAGAATAGAATTTCTTGAGTAAATGTGACATCAAATCATAAAGCTCTTAGCTCATATAAGATACATGGGCCAAGTTTAAAATGCAAATTCCATCATTTACAAACAAAAATGTCTGAAGTATAAGGCTCAGCAGGTTTTCATTTTTCTCTTCCTTCAATGTAGTCATTGTTCTTGATTAAACTTTATATACAAGGAATCCCAGGCAAGAACTTAGATAATAGTCACTGTTAATGCCACCTGTTTCCAATGGAAAAATCAACAATAGGATATGCCGATTACCTGGTGTAATGGGGCTATTTAGGAGATTCACCAGAATCTCATACAGAGAAACACAGCACTGTGATTTGATATCATCTTTAACTTCCATCTATTCATTAAGAAATGGGTGTCAGGGGAATAAAGAATATATTGGTAGCATAAATACTGGGAGGTAGAGATTAGGTGGTGATTCAATATTAGTGTCAAGCAATTAGTTCTGATAAAACCAGGAAAAATGTCCAATAGCTCCAAGAGCCTCAACAACACAATAGCAGATGAGATTTCCGACAGACAGATGAGAAGTGCTAGAGAAAATTATGGTTTTAATAACTACCTGCTGATGGCTGCTGAATTAGTTGAAAGCTTTTCATGAAAGAGATGGACGAATTATGGCAGGAAGTTCAATAAAGACTTCAGAGGTTGGTGTGCCCTGACAGTTAGCAAAGTGAGTTTTATAGAAAGAGAGAATTGTATTCAGCTGCTATATAAGTCACTCTCACAGATTATGTTTTCAGGTTAATAATACTGAGGAGAAGAAATAGAAACAGTTTTGGAAAAATGATATGACAATTTCAGCATATTGAGGACATTTTAGTTTTTAAGAATTCTGTTGAAAATAAAGAAATGAATGATGAGTGTGATGATAAGTTGAAATATGTCCACAGGGTTGTCATTATAGGAAGGGATCTGAAATCCATGTCCAAGAAGAATTGGAGAAAGAACATGGCTAATTTTTTCCATAAAAAGAGAAAATATGAGGGCAGCAGGATAGCCATATTCAAATGTTGTAGGGCTCCATTTGAGGAAAAAAAGAAAGACTTGGCTGAGAGATGCTTGAAGTTGTATTATAAATCAGAAAATGTGCTATTACAGGCTTTAACTGAATCATCCGTTTCTATGCTCTCAATATACATTAAGAAAGGTGTTCTTTTTCTTTATTTTGTAGATGAAAATACAAGATTCATAGCAAATAAATTACAAAAGACTATAAGTAAGTATATGGTGTTTGAAACCTGGGTCAATGTTGCCCTGTATTTGCCCAAAGTCCCCTAAGGCTTTTTACAAAATTAGCAAATTTTTATCTCTCTTTGGAAAAAAATATAAAATTTCCAGACATTGACTATGAAGTTACAACAATGTCAATGTCCAACAGTCTCGGAAAGATATTATTTCCCTTATTGCAATAAGTAGAATATATTCCATATGGTGCTTCAAGGTTTCTGTAAGATATCTCTATTCAAAATCTGCACAACCTTGCTTTTTTTAAACCTTATCATAAATAGTTTATTTACCATTTCTTAAAATTTTATAATCTTAATCTTTTTCACACATGATCATACATATATATTTTTTTCTTAGCGTTTCTGATTTCCATCGAGATATTTATATCTTAACAGAGAGAAAAGATAATTGTGTGCATTCAGAAGATACCAGACACATAAGCACATCAAAGTTTGTGTTTTCTCTCCTCTTTCTCTCCTTAGCTTGCCATCTGAAAGGCACTTAGCAACTGGTCAATAAATTACAATAAAACATCACTGCTTTACTATCAAGTGTTTAACCTTGAGCATTTCCTAAGGAAATACACATAAGACCTTTGTTATAAATAAATACTATCTATTTCACAAACGCATTAGTCATCTTAAAATTTCTAAAAATATTGATTCTAAAACTCCATGCCTGGAAGCCCATCCTAAGGAAATAATAACAAACACAGATGAAAGCTTGATGAACCAATCCCATAAAACCTGTAATATGTGTATCTATAACATATTCTTCTGAAATAGCAGATACTCATCAAAATATTTACAAGGATTTTGTAATAAAATGAAAAACTGTATGCATATAAAATGGATGTTGAGTCAATGAATTAGGATAGATTTGTATACACACCATGATTTCAGTCACTGAAATATGCTCAGAAGAATTGAATAGAAATTATCAAAACATGACCAATAGCCAAAGCTGAATCATGGGATAATGTAGGAGATTTTCTTCTGTTCTCCATAATTTTGTATACTTTTAAATACATTTACCTATTACTTTATAATACATAAATCATTAATTTTTAAATGATTTTACCAATCTAAAAATATTTATGACATGCAAGACTATAACATCTAATGAGAACAAAGAATCTACAGTGAATATCAAGACTCCAGCTACCCTTGATGACATTTTTCTCTTCCCTAGAGAGAGACAATCCAATCACTATCACTCCTTTCAAGGATATAGATCCTGAGACAATCTATGAAAATGCATAGTTTATTCAAGCATTCCCTTACTGATACACAGAGAGATCACTTTTAATCCACCGATGCTGTGAAACAGATAAAAATAATACCTTGAAATTAAGTCATTTAGACCCATATGTCTGAGTATTGGCCATTTTCTATTAACATTTTCCAGTGTGTTTCTCTAATCAGTGATTTAATCTTTTAAATGAATTATTTTTATTTACCTTTATCTGTTGCTCCAGAAGTGGAATCAAAGACTCATTGTCTTCTTCACAGTTCACTGTCTTTTCTTGGCTCTCAGCTACCTTAGAAGTGCTTTGCTTTGTATTGCTCTGAAAGGCACAACAAGAAACAAATAGCTGAAGTCACGTGATAACACATTTCAGGGCACCACAATCAGGTGATGTCTAATAAGAGCAATCATGACAGTGGCACTGAAATCTATTTCCATAATTATTTACCAGTTCCAATGTCCTCTCTTCTGAGCTACCTTATGAGACAGTGTGTTCTTAAGTATTGGAACTGTTCCCAGAGAGCCTGGAATGACCCATCAAATATGTTATGGGAGAAATTATAAATGTCTGAAAGGGATGGATTAGAATACTTTAAAGATCTCTTCTAAGTCCAACCTTCCCTTTTGTGTACGTTAGAAATTTTGGACTAAAAATTTAGTTAACATTTGAATGAACTTGTAGTGAAGGGTCAAAAAAGTCACTTAGCTGTTAGTTTTCCACACTATAAAAATAGTGAATGAAATTGTCATGTCAGAAGGATACTACACAGATTAATTAGCTGATGTCTGCACAGCAATAAAGATTATACAACAGAAGGTCTACCTAATAATAAAGGCTGTGTAAAAAGGCCAATTGGAATTTACCCAGCACTTTGTAATGGCAAAATGGGGGGCAAAGGGTGAAATGGCCTAAGAGAACTAGGAAAAAAATAAAAAGAGTGCATAGCACACAAATGTAAATGCTTAAAAACACACACACCCATACACACAACAACTTAATTAACCTGCAGAGACCTCTGCCACCCAATGGTTGCCAAGCAGATAGATTAGACAGGACATTTAAAAGAGTTTGTGGTTAGTAATGAGAAAAGGATCTGCAGTTAACCAGCTTATCCTGGTTTAGGCTTTTAAAATGACCTTCTAATTTTGCCTGTGTTAAAATTAACTTTGTTTTTTAGAACAGCTTTAGATTTACAGAAAAATTGCAAAGACAGATCACAAAATTCCCATAGGCCTCATAGTCAGTTTCTTCTATTATTAACACTTTACATTAGCATGGTACATCTGTAAAAATTATTAAACCAATATTTGTACCTTCTAGGTAACTAAGATTCATATTTTACCTGGATTTCCTTACTTTTTACTTATCCTTTTTTCATTCCATAATCCCACCTAGAATACCATATGCATGTAGTGCTGTAGTTCCTTAGGTTCCCATTGGTTGTAGCAGATTATCAAAATTTTCTCCTTATTAATAACTATTATGAAATTAACTATGATTTCTTCTAAATTCATATTTCAAAGCCCTAACTCCCAATGTGATGGTATTTGGAGTTAGGGCCTTTAAGACGTCATTAGAGTTAGATGAGGTCATGAGTGTGGAGGCCTCAAGGTGGGATTAGTGCCCTTATAAGCAGATACCAAGGAGTTTTTTTTTTTCTCTCTCTCTTTCTGTCCACCATGAGAGGACATAGCAGAAAGGCAGCTGTCTGCAAGTCAGGAAGAGAGCTCTCATCAGCGCCCAATCATGTTGGTATTCTAATCTGTGCCAGCATCCAGAAGTGAGAGAAAATAAACTCTTGTTATTTAAGGCACCTAGATTACGTTATTTTGTTATGGCACCCAAGCTGACTAAAACAATGATCTTGATGGTTTTGCTGAGTACTTATCAAATGGGCTTTTTTGATGTTTTTCTCCTGATTAGATTGGTATATATATTTTTGGGAGGAAGATCACAGAGGTAAAGTGCCATTTTCATTTCATCAGATCAAAGGAACGTACTATCAACATGACTTTTCATTCTTGGTGTTGACCTTGATCAACTAGCTGAGGTCATGTTTGTCAGATTTCTCCACTGTAAAGTTATATTTTTCTTCTTTCCATATTGTATTCATTAGAAATAAGTCACTATGCACAGGCTGCACTTAATGAATAAGGAGTTATGATGGTGAAGTGTCTACATAAGTTATTTGGAATTCTTCTGTATGAGAGATTTGTCTCTTTCTCCCTACTAATCTATTTATTCAATTGTTTACTTGTATCAGTGTTGACTCATGAATGTTCACATTGCATTTTGATTTTTAGTCCAAAATGATTTTATTTAAATTGTTACTAAAATGTTTCCAATTTTAACAAGCAGGAACCCTTCCTAATGGACCCTAGGTTCCCTTTTGGCATGCTCCCATACTTTTATTTCCTTAAGTACTTTAACTTTTGTTATTAGAAGATACTCCAGGTTCATTCTGATATACCTTACATCAACCCAAGAATCAGCCATTTCTCCAAGGAGCCTTGTTTATTTTTATTTATTTTTAAAATTTTACTTTTATTTATACATAATGGATGTATTTTGGGGGTACATGTGATAATTTAATATATGGGCTTTTCCAGAGAAAGAAGTAGAGCAGGATAGCCACATAGAAGCATCCAGTGATCATCCTTCCTATAGGAACACCAAATTGGAAAAAAAATGTCCACATAAGAAAGCACCTTCCTAAGTACCAAAACTCAGGTGAGTAATCTCAGTACCTGGTTTAAACATAATATCACTGAAAGGGTCACTAAAAAGGGTAAGAAAGACAATCTGGAATTGCTGACACTTCCGCCCCCACCCTTACCCGTTAGCATTGACCACGTGTCACACAGAGAAAATCTGTATACTTGAGAGAGACAGAGTACAGTGATTGTGGGACTTTGCATTGAAACTCAGTACTGCCCTTCTAGAGCAGAAAGCAACATGGGACAGAATTCAGCTGACATCCATGGAGGCAGCATTTTACCAGCTTCTGCTGGAGGGGAATTTCTCATACCAGCATTCAGAACCTGAGTTCTGGCTAGCCACACCACCATGGGTTCAAGTGCTATGGGGTTCAAAGTATACTTGAAAGCCAGTATAGACAACAATAACCACAATTCCTGGGCAAGTCTGGGTGTTGTACTAGGCTCAGAGCCAGTTGACTTGGGGCGCACATGACCCAGTGAGACACTGGCCAGGACAGCCAAGGGAGTGCAGTGCAGCTCATAGCTCCTTCTGCTGGAGGAGAGGAGGGGAAAGGAAAGAATAAAGAAGGCTTTGTCTTGCAACCTGGATGGAAGCTCAGCTACAGTAGGATAGGACACTGGGAAGAGTGCTGAGATCCTCATTCCAGGCCCTAGAACCCAGAAGACATTTTTAGACACACCCTGGGAAAGAGGGAACCTGCAGCTTTGAAGGTTAAAAAACCAGTCTGGGCAGGATCCATCACCTGCTGACTACAGAGCCCTTCGGCCTTAAACAAACATCAGTGGTACCCAGGCAGTTCTCACAGAGGGCCTTAGGTGAAAACGAGGCAGTGATGGCTGCTTCAGGTATGACCCAGCACATTCCCAGTAGCTGTGGTGGCCATGGGGAGATACACTCTCCGTGAAAAAAAAAAAAAAAAAAAAAAAAGAGTAAAGGGGATTGCATATGAGCTCCACCACAGTGGGGTAGAGCACCAAGCAATTCCAAGCCTTGGCTCTTGGACAGCATTTCTGGGCTCACCCTGGACCAGAGGGAAGATCACTACCCTGAAGGGAGAGATGCAGGCCTGGGAACATTCAATACAAGCTGACTGAAGAGCCCTGTGGTCTTCAGTGAATATTGGCAGTAGCCAGCTATAATCACCATGATCCTGGGGAGTGGTGGCCATGGGAGAGAATTCTTCTGCATGAGAAAAAGAGAGGGAGGAATCAGAAGGACTTTGTCTATGGTTTGGGTGTCAGCTCAGCAACAGTAGATAGAATACCAGGTAGATTCCCAAGTTTCCCACCTCCAGGCCTTGGCTCCCAGATGATATTCCAGGATCTGCCCTGAGCCAAGGGTTAGTCACTGCCCTGAAGGAAGGGCATAAGCCTGGCTGGATTAACCACTGGCTGATTGAAGAACACTTGGGCCTTGCATGAACATCAGCAGTAACCAGACAAGGATTGCTACAGGCCTTGGGCAAGAAACACCCAGTGCTGTGCTGGCTTCAAGTCGGTCCCAGTGCAGTCCCAGTGGTGGTAAGCCACAGTGGACCTTGTGTCACCCCTCCCCATGAGCTCCAGGCAGCTCAGCATGGAGAGAGAGACTCTGTTTGAGGTTCAGTTGGGGAAAGTAAAGAGTCTTTGTCTGGTATCCAAGGAATTCTCTGGGATCATATCCAAGACCACCAAGGTGACACCTCCATGAGTCTGCAAGAGTCATAGTCTTCTAAGCTTGAGGCATCCCCTAATGCAGATATGGCTGCAGTGACCAAAAATTTAGATCACAATACTCAATTCCCTTTGAATACTTGGAAAACCTTCCAAAGAAGGACAGGTACAAACAAGCATGGACTGCAAATACTACAATAAATACCTTACTCTTCAGTGCCCAGCTATTGCTAAACATCCAACAGCAAGACACTCCAGAAAAAACATGACCTCATTAAACAAACTACATAAGGCAGCAGTGACCAATCTTGGAGCGAAAGAGATAGGTGACCTTTCAGACAGAGAATTCAAAGTAACTGTTTTGAGGAATGTCCATGAAGTTCAAGATAACATAGAGAAGGAATTCAGAATTCTATTAGATAAATTTAAGAAAGAGATTGAAATCATTTTTTTAATCAAGCAGAAATTCTGAGTTGAAAAATTTAATTGATATACTGGAGCCTCTCAACAGCAAAACTGAATAAGAAAAAGAAAGAATTAGTGAGCTTTAAAACAGGCTATTTGAAAATATTCAGATAAAGAGACAAAAAGAAAAAGAATAAAAATAATAAAGCACAATAATAAGATGTAGAAAACAGCTTCAAACAGGGCAAATCTGAGAGTTATTGGCCTAAAAGAGTAAGTAGGGAGAGAGATCATCATAGAAAACTTATTTAAAGGGATAATTAAAGATAAATTCCAAACCTAGTGAAATATATCAACTTTCACTTACAGAAAGGTTAAAGAACACCAAGCAGATTTAACTCAAATAAGACTACCTCAAGGCATTTAATATTCAAACTTCCAAAAATCAAGGATAAAGATAGGATATTAAGAGCAGCAAGAGAAAAGAAACAAATAACATACAAAGGAGTTTTAATATGTCTGACAGCAAACTTCTCAGTGAAAACCTTAAAGGCCAGAAGAGTGTGGCATGACATATTTAAAGTGCTGAAGGAAAAAAGTATTTTATCCTGAAAATGTATATTCACTGAAAATATCCTTCAAACATGAAGGAGAGATAAAGACTTTCCCAGCCCTCCCCCCAAAAAAAAGGTGAAGGATTTTTTTTCAGCTCCAGACCTGTTCTACAATAAATGCTAAAGGAATTTTTCAGTCTAAAAAAGAAGAATGTTAATGAGTAATAAGAAATTAACTGAAGGTACAAAACTCATAGTAATAATAAGTACACAAAAAAACACAGAATATTTTAACACTGCAATTGTAGTATGTAAACCACTCATATCTTGGGTAGAAAGACTAAATGATGAACCTATCAAAAATGATTACTACAAGGCTGAGCATGATGTCTCATGCCTGAAATCCCAGCACTTTGGGAGGCCGAGGTGGGTGAATCATGAGGTCAGGAATTTGAGACAAGCCTGGCCAACATGGTGAAACCTCATCTCTACTAAAAATACAAAAATTAGCTGGGTGTGGTAGCACACACCTATAATCCCAGCTACTCAGGAGGATGAGGCAGGAGAATTGCTTGAACCTGGGAAGCAGAGGTTTCAGTGAATCAAGATCACACCATTGCACTCCAGCCTGGGTGACAGAGTAAGACTCTGTCTAAAAAAAAAAAAAAAAAAAAAAAAAAAAAAAAAACAACAGCTTTTAAAGACATATATAGTGGAAAAAGATATAATATAAAAAGCAAAAGTCAAAAAGTGGCAATGAATTTATAAA
>CAUYLG010001641.1:0-96487 GCA_963573385.1 Cacajao melanocephalus | reverse complement strand
ACACAAGAACAGAAAATCAAACACTGCATGTTCTCACTCATAGGTGGGTGTTGAACAATGAGAACACATGGACACAGGGAAAGAAGCATCACACACTGGGGTCTGTTTGTGGGGGAACGGGAGGGACAGCGTGTTGTAGGGAGGTTGGGAGGGATAACAAACATGGGGAGAAATGTCAGATACAGGTGACACGGGGATGGAGGCAGCAAACCACATTGCCATGTAGGTACCTATGCAACAATCCTGCATGTTCTGCACGTGTGCCCCAGAACCTACAGTGCAACTATATATATATATATAAATAAGATGCAAGAAAAAATAAAGAGAAAAAAAGCTTTAAAAAAGTCTGTAAATACTGATATTATGGGAAATATTCAATTAGATCAAGACAAATATATTCTCATTTTTTTCTAGAAAACTTATCCAGAGGGATTCCTCCCCAAGATGTTATTCCAACATAACTTCAATTAATCCTCATGGAACAAGAATTATTTTCACAAGTTGGCTTGTGCACAAAAGGGGTATGACAATTTCTAGTCTCCTCTAGGCTGTGATGGCAACAAATAAAAAACAAGGCTACTGGTTCAACTACTAATCTTTCACAAGATGGTTTTACCACCATCCCAGGGCTCAAAAAGCCCAAAAAACACCACCAGGCAGGGAGGGAAAAGAACTCAAGTTCAGAAGCTTTGGAAGAGTGCTCTAAGGACTAGCCTTAGAAGGAGTAAATTCATGATCAAGAACACACACCAATGTTGAAACATAATAGTTGTGCCTCTAGGTAAAACATATGACAAGGACATAAATTACTGAATGTAACCATTTATTGGACAAGGATTTACTGAATTTCAAATTATACAATTCTGTAGTTGGCAGGAATTTGAGGG
Organism: Cacajao melanocephalus; assembly: GCA_963573385.1. Taxonomy (NCBI): domain Eukaryota; kingdom Metazoa; phylum Chordata; class Mammalia; order Primates; family Pitheciidae; genus Cacajao; species Cacajao melanocephalus. Next base: position 95,600 of record CAUYLG010001641.1, on the reverse strand, counting down.
TCACAACCCTCTCCAAACACAAGACAACTTCATGTAACATTCTTCTTAGGGACAATGGCCCAGTGTGATTTTGTGATATAATAAGAAATATATATTTCTTCTCTAACCATGGTTCCTGACACAGAGCTCCTAAAGCCCTTGTGATTTCCTAAGCAACAGAGGCACTAGGAGAATCTTGTTCTATTTGGTCTCTGACCTCAGTTCCTGACAGAGTTCCTAAAACTTTTGTAATTTCCTGAGTGATAGGAGAATGACACAGCTTCTAAATTGCTTGTAATTCCCTGCGTGATAGGAGCATCTATTATTCTAATGACATGATTCTTAGTCTGGATACCCTCAAGATGGGGGCTGGTTGCCAGGGTACAAACCATGTGATTAGTGGGCTGGAACTTTCAGTCCTATCCCCTGACCTTTTGGGAGACTACAGGGTCTGAACATTGATTGAGCTGATCACTAATGACTGACGATGTAATCAATCGTGACTATATAATGAACTTCCATAAAAACCCAGAAGAATTGGGTTCCGTTTGAAGAGCTTCCAAGTTGCTGAACGCATGGAGGTACTGGGAAGGTGGTATGCCCAGAGAGGGCATGGAAGCTCTGCACCCCACCAGACTTGTCCTATGCATCTCTTCCCTCTTGCTGCTTGTCTGTACCTTTTGTGACATCTTTTATAATAACTCAGGAAACAGTGTTTCTCTGAGTTCTGCAAGCCCTCCTAGCAAATTAAACCTGAGGAGATCATGGGAACCCTGATTTGTACCTTATATTCAGTCAATCAGAAGCACAGATCACAACCAGGGACTTGTGATTGGCATCTGAAGGTGGGTGGTAGGGAGCAGTACTGTGGGACTAAGCCCTTAGCTGTAGAATCTGATCCTATCTCCAGGTGGATGGTGTCAGAATTGAATTTGATTATAGGACACCCAGTTGGTGTATATTGGAGAATCTGGTGTTAACACTGTTGAGTGCTGTATGAGAGTAAGAAAAAAGTCTGTTTTTTTCCTTTACACTCAGTATCTTTGGGAAAACTCACCATGATGAGGAACTAAAAATTCAACCCTTGGACCATTCCTTTAAAGCTTTGAATGTTCGTTTGCTATTTTTGCCTAAGCTTTCTTCCTCGTCAGGGACGTTGGCCTGTCTACTTAGACTTCAAAATCTGACCTGTTCCATCAGACTCAGACTTTGACTTTGTCCACCAGATTGTAAGTGTCCTCTTACATGTCAGACCTTCTAAATATAATTAATGACCCTGGTCTGTTACCACCTCAGGTCAGTTCCCAGATCCATCTGCCCTCATCTATGAAAGAGCATAAACACCACCATTCCCAACTCTGCCTACTGCTCAGTCTTAACAGCCCCCGTGATTGCAGGGAAGCTTAATGCTGAAGGAATCCATCCTGGGCTCACCAGTCCAAGAACCTACTCCAACTCACCTATCTATACTAGCGTTTGCTTGGCTGTTATTAACATTTTACCAGGGCACAAGACTATCTGAGATTCTGATAAAAACTATAGACCTTCTCCTCTGAAAAAGGTCTGAAAGTATATATATACAAAAAAAAATTGTAAATAATTTCACAGAGTTCCCATGAATCCTAAAAATTCCTGCTAACTATAACAGGGACTCTCATATTTAAAAATTTAAATACACATTCCACACACACACATACATAGACACACATGCACAAACATGAAAAGAAATTTTATTTCTTTATGTCTACAGTAATATGTAAAGACATACTTTTTAAATTGTTTTTATTATTCTTTTTAATTAAGTCCCCGAGGGGTCCTGATGATCAGTCAAGTTTGAGAGTCAGTGCTTCATAGGATTCAGAGCACTGGTTTACAAAGAAAAGTGACTACTCAAGGCAATTAACTGCAGTGCATGGGTCTTGCTGGGTCTTGCTATGTTGCCCAGGCTGGTCTCAAACTCCTGGGCTCAAGTGATCCTCTCACTTCAGATTCCCAAAGTGCTAGGATTACAGGCATGAGCCACCATGCCCGGCCTCTATATCTGACACTTTCTCAGTGTTCCCTTACATGTCAGATCTAATAAAACCTAATCCTTTTTTTGATTCTATTTGTTTCAGAATTGACATGCTATATGACTACAGTTATACATGTATATTGTTTCTAAGTAAATAAAAATATATACTGTATGTGCTTTAAAAAAATTTACTGATCAAAAATTTAGATAATTCTTCAGGGAAACGACAGTGATAAACAGTGCTCTTGATATACCATCAAGAACTGGTTAAGTCATAGGGATTAACTGCAATGGTCTGCACTCGCATAGCCTAATACCTCCCACCAAAACTATGCCTGTAAGGCCATACCTCAGTATCATCCTTCACACCCCTATACTCTAATAGGTTCATACACTTGCACAACTTTCATAAAATACAGCAAGCCATTACATCAACACTTATAATTTGGGGAGTGGCACTGATTTACAATCATATTATTATTTTTTAAAGTGTACGCAGTAAAGTGTTATCAAGCTATGGCATACTGAGAATATTTTATAAACATGCATATCGTGTATTTCAGTACTTCTCAAATCAGAAAAGTTCTAGTATGAAGTAAGGCAGACAATAGGTACCCACTAGCCACATGTAGCTTGAACACATGAAATGTGGCTAGTACCACATGTTTAAATGATATTTTGGATATACTGGGTTAAATAAAACATATTATTAAAATTTAGTTCATATATTTATTTTACATTTAATGTGATTACCAGAAAATTTAATATTAATTTAATTAATATTATACACATGGCTTACATTATATTTCTATTAGACAGTACTGGTCTACGGAACAGTAAAACAAATTGGACACTATACTTTATGAAAACTTTACCTTCATCCCAACTCCACCCCCACCAAAAATGTGTTCAAAGTAATATAAATTATTTACATTTACAAAATGTTTGCATGGTCTAGGTTTTAAGATATCAATTGAACAAGAATACATACTTTTCTTCTGATTGGCAAAAATGAGCAAACCTGATAGCCTACCAGGAATGCTGTATCCACATACCCTAATGCAAAACTGTGAAGTTAAAAAAGAGTTACAAGACATTCTTAAAAATCAAATTTATATACTATAACCTAAATAAACACAACAGGATCTCTTTAGTCTTACACTGCTTTAATAACTGGGCTTTACCTACAAAATATTTTTTTTCTTTACTAGAGAACTTACCTCCCATCAACAATGCTCGATTGACATTTTCCCTTTCCCCTCTTGAAACTATCATCTAAGAGAGCAAAGGTGCTAAATCAATATGTCCCATGCCCCTTTCCTTTTTGAAGGCTGTGGCAGATATAGCAGATTTGTCCTCAACACCCACCCAATACCATTCTAGCATGTCACACAAAAATAGCTAGAAAGCTAAAGTGTACTTTTGCTAAACCTCCTTGCAATTAGGATCTGCATATGCCCCGGATTTCCCAACGAGAAACACTCCTAGGAGGCCAAAGGGAGAAAGAAAACAAGGAAAGACAGCATCAAAAACATGCAGATCCACCAATAATGGCAGGCGATGTAATGATTCTTCTGAGGTCAGCAGCAAAAACTGAAACTCTTAATTCAGTAGCTTCCAAATTTTGCAGCTCACTTAGTAAGACAACTAAAAAGTGTGGTTCTAGCAGGAGTTGTATCTAGAAGCTCAGCCTACTGTCTTTCCATTTTGCTCCCTCAAAGGCCTCGTAAACCACTACACCTTAATAAATCCCTTTTCACTTAAGCCAGTTCTAACATTTCTGTTGCAAATAAGTTACTTAGCCTCTTGGTTTAGCCTCATGATTTCTAAGTGCAAAGAGTGGAAGAAAACTCAACATATATTAGGGATAACAGACACTAAAATTATGCAATATGAAAGGAAGGAAGGGGACAAGGCAATATTTATTACAAAAATTACCATGCACCTACTACAGGCCAAGAGCTTTATATACAGTCTCACTTAATCTCCAGAATAACACATCAAGGTGAGTGTTTTTCTTTTCTTTTTTTTTTTTAACTGATAGAAATGGAAGAAGAGAAGCTAAACAACTTGCCCAAGATACACACCTTGTGACTACTGGAGTAATGACAGATCAAGATCTGTCTAACTCTAAAGCCCTGGTTCTTTCTACACCACATTTCTTTTACTGAGCACCAGAGCCACAGTGCTCAGCAGGCATGGGCTAATTAAATTATCTCACCGCGATGGAATCATCACAAAGCCAGAAAAGCAATTCCTGAACAGTGTCACCTAGACCATTAATATAGTATGCCCTGTAGAGTCAAGTGTGATGTTCAAATACAGAAATAACTGGATGATGATTATAATGATAATAGCATCCAACTACCATTTACTGAGTGCCTATTACATTTAAAGTGCTTCATATACATTATTTCATTTAATCCTTTGATCATCCCAGTAAGAAATGCACAGTAGGTGCTGCTTTCATTTTACAACAGAAGAAAATAAGATGTAGGGAGATTAAGAACTCTGCCAAAGATTACTGCTCAAGTCAAGTTCAGTGGCATAATTTGAACCCAAGTCTCTATGATGCTCAAGCATGTGAGTGAGGATCACACCTTATACATATTTCCTCTTATCTTCCACAGGGCCAAACAAGGACTTTATGCAAATAAATATTCAATAAATCAGTGATTTTAATTTGAAATTAGGGACATCAGATGCACATTAAAAAGGTTATATAACTTTAGCAGTCTAGGCAGACACAGTGAAAAGACATAAACGCCAATGTTTTCCAGGAAGAGTGAAAGGATTGGACCCACCCCTCTTCCCTTAAACACTTCTAGCCTACCCACCCTCTACTGCACTTCTTCACCACAAGAAAAAAAAAGAGCTACAGGCAAGTGCTATAACTTGCTTTATCAACACTATTATACTGTCACAAATTTCGTATCATGCTGTCCTTAGAGAACTGCATGAAAGCAAGAAAATGCTGTGGAACAGCCCTTCACATACCTGTCTCAGATCACCTGGAGAGCTTGTTAAAACAGATTCCCTGGCCTCATCCTCAGGAATTCTGATTCCACAGGTTTGGGCTGGGGCTTGAGAATTTGCAAATCTAACAAGCTCTATGCTGGACCACAGTTTCAATTATCATCATCCTAAAACTTTTTGAACTTTGTCCACCAAATTCAGCCACCAAAAAGTAACTCATGGCAATTAGAAAGATGGTATTCACCTCCTCCTTGGTATACACCATGGCTTTGTAACGGGAGATATAAGCAAGTCTGAAAACAGCCAAAATGTTCCCAGAGCAGGGGCTAGAGAGTATAGACTATATCCAAATAATCAATGGGCCCTCAATGAGTTAAGTAGACATTTACAACTATCAGTGGCAGAGTTATATGCATCTTTTAGAAGTTGTGACAAGAGGGTGGGGCTAAGGGGAAGGTATTAAAATGTGAATAAATGTACCAAGTGCATGTGGGAACTCAGAACAAAGAGAAAATGTTGCCTTAGACTGGTATAAAACCTTATCTTTTGGTAATAAACGGCCCAAATTTTTAGTAAGATAACATTAACAAGTACTTCCCAAATAAACACTACTATTCTTAGCAGCATAAAAAGTATTCAGTGTATTTCTAGATGATGTTACTAAGCTACAAAAGGCCAAGAAAACCCGACAGCACATACCCAAAGATGGAGTCACTGTTCTCTTTTATTTACTAACAGAGAATGAAACTTACTTATTTAAATATCATTATGACAAACACACCCATATACAGAAATAGTAGCTTGTGTTGTTAAACAACTCAAAATATGGTTCCAAACCACATGTGCTGGGTTACAGAAAAAGTCATCTCCTAAAGCCAAAACACCACGATTTAAAATTACACACTAGCAAAATTAACAACATAGATGCAGCCTTTCATTAAACAAAAGGCAGTGCATGATTTTGTTTTTGTTTGTTGTAATTTGATTGACATCAGGGCACTTGAAGTCTACTCCAAGACACCATTTCAAAACTAAATAAAAATAGGAAAAGAAATCATAAAGAAAAAGAAATGGATACATTTGCCATTAAAATTCAGAATTTCTGCACAAAAGAAGACCTCATAAAGTGGATAACTCTACAAACTGGAAAAATGTATTTCGCCCACACATAACCAATAATGGTGAAAATGCAGATGCTAGGGAGAAGAAGTCTACAAATCAGTAAGAAAAGGTCATATGACCCAAAAGAAACAGGTAAAATACATGAACATGTAATCCACAGAGAAGGAAAACTTAAATGATCAATAAATACATAAAAACATGCTCAATGTTAACAATGAGCAGAAAAATACATATTAAAACCTTATGAAACTCATGCCTATCAGAATATTTTTTTTAAAGTCTAACAATATCAATGTTGCCTGGGAGATAGTGAAACAAGAATTCTCTTAAACTTTCAGAGAAGGGAAGAATTCTCTTCACTTCTAAATTGCTGAGCAACTTGGCAATATCAGCTAAAGCTCAGAGATTCTACTTGCTGCAATCCAATAATTCTATCCCATTATATATCATCAGAACTAGAGAAATTCACAAGATATACAAAATATTTATACAAGACTCTCCACAGCAGCAATTGTTTGTTATAGCAGAAAAAATGGAAAATAACCTAAATGTCCAGCAATAGCACAAAAGACACAGTATAATCATAAAACTGAGTATCATATAGCCCTAAAAATAAAAATCACTGAGTTGTAATGGTGCTATGGGCTGAACTGTGTCCCTCCCAAAACTTACATGTTGAAGCCCTAACCTCTAGTATCTCACAGTAACTATATTTGGAGGTGGGGCCTTTAAAAAGGTGATGAAGTCAAAATGAGGCTAGAGTGGACAGGTCCTAATCCAATTTGACTAGTGTCCTTATAAGAGGAAATGTCCTTATAAGAGGAATCTGGGATGCTTACAATACCCATATGCAGTTGCACACCTTGCTCATATGGTCCTCTTTGGTCTACTTTGCAAGCATATTTGGACCACATTCTAAGAGACCGCAGAAGAAAGCAAACCCACCAATACACTGATCTTAAGAATTTCCACCTCCAGAACTCAGAAAAAAAAAATTTTTTTAACTTTTAGTTTCAAGGGTATATGTGCAGGTTTGTGATTTCTGTTCTTTAAGCCACCTCATCTGTGGTATTTTGTTATGGCAGCTGGAGAAAACTAACACAATTTAAACATTCAAAAGAATCACCTGGAAGGCTTGTTAAAAACACAGATTGTTAGTCCTTACTCTGAGTCTCTATTCACTAAGTCAGGAGTGAAATCTATAACAGAGCTAGCTTCACAGCTACCAAGCTTGGAAGGACCCTGAGCTTGGTTTAATGCTCTGCTGTCACAATCTTGACATTATTAATAATTTCTAAACATGGGGCCCAGCATTTTCATTTTGTACTGGGTGGCACAATTTATTCATTCAGTCCTGGCCTGAGAAGCTGTATTTTTAATAAATTACCAAGTCATGGTGAGGTTGCTGGTCAGGGACCACATCCTGAGAACTACTAAACCAGAGCAACATTTATTAACCTAAATAAGCCTAAAAATATAATACTGGTGAAAAAAAGAGTAAGTTTCAGAGGAACAGGGACACTTATCACTGATATGGGGTTTTCATTATTGATACATGCATATTAAATAAATGTATAAAAACAAACATGGCAATATAAACACCTACTTGCTACCTCTGAGGCTGGGGAAAGGAGAATGGAATTAGCCATTAGCATCATAGAGATCCTCACTTCCATTTATAAAGCTCTATTTAAGAAATAAAAAGTTAAAAACTAAACAGGCTGTGCATTAATAGGAAATACGTGTATTGGTCTCTGTTCCTGGTTCCTCACAGAAAACTCCTAAATCACTTGGAATTTTCTGGGTGACAGAAGCAACTTTTCTTCTAATGAGGCAATTCCTGGTGGGCTCCTGGATGATCACCAGAAAGACCAAGCCATGATTAGATGCTTGGAACCTTCAATTCCACCCCACTCCCATCTTCTGGGGAGGGGAAAAGGAATAGATAATGAGTTATGGTCAACCATGCCTACCTGATTAAGCCTCCAGAAAGATCCCTGAACTAAGGGGTTCAGAGAGCTTCTGAGTTGGTGAACACACCCATGTGCCCAGAGTGGCACTCCCCAACTCCACAGGGAAAGAAGCTCTTGCACTCAGGATTCTTCCAGACCTCACCCTACACATCTCTTCATCCAGCTGATCTGGCTGTTCATTTGGATCCTTTAGCATATCCTTTCTTAATAAACTGGTAAGAGTATTTCACTGAGTTCTGTGAGCTGCTCCCAACAAGGCATTGGTGGGAACCTCCAAACTGTAGCTAAGATGGACAGAAGTTGTGGGAAGCCTACTACTTGCGACTGGTGTCTGAAGTGGGAGACAATCTTGTAAGATCAAGCCATTAATCTGTAGAATCTGACACTATCTCCAAGCAGACAATGTCAGAATTAAGTTAAATTGTTGAATAACCAGTTGATGTCAGACAACCAGTCAGTGAGGGAAAAGCCCCATACACATTTTGATGACCAGAGGTGAAGTAGTCTGTGCTGAGTATGAATGCAGAAGAAAAAACAGTTGTTTTTTCCTATTATACACATGGCAAAAAGGTTCAGATCTGACAGGAGTTATATTGCATTGCATTGTACTGTTCTGTGAATTTAAAACACTTGAAAAAAATTTTAAAGGGAAATAAACGAACCTTAATTTTTATATACTCTGAATAAACCTAGTAAAATCCTCCATTTGAAATTAAAATTTTGCAAGTGAGAAGAATTTCATAAATTCTACTTATGAAAAGCCCCTTCAGAATAACCAAAACACAGTTACTTGAAGTTTAACAATCATAATATTAAAAACTAAATGGGGCCGGGCACAGTGGCTCATGCCTGTAATCCCAGCATTTTGGGAAGCTGAGGCAGGTGGATCACGAGGTCAAGAGATCGAGACCATTCTGGCCAACGTGGTGAAAGCCCGTCTCTACTAAAAATACAAAACTTAGCTGGGCATGATGGCATGTGCCTGTAGTCCCAGCTACTCGGGAGGCTAACACAGGAAAATCACTTGAACCTGGGAGGTGGAGGCTGCAGTGAGCCGAGACTGCACCACTGTACTCAAGCCTGGTGACAGAGCAAGACTCCATCTAAAAAAAAAAAAAACCAAAACCTGAATGGATATATATCCACTTTAAATACACAACACACTATAAAAATAACTAAAAGATGATGAAAATTAAGTTATCAAAAATGAGAACTACCATCAATTGAAAACAATAACTGTACCATGCAGACTAGTGTGACTCAAGTATGTCTTTCACCCAAAATGAAAAAAAAATAAGTTTTAAACTGTTTCTAAAGTAACAAAATATACTGGGTGATGAAATTTCTCCAAACCTAGAGAAAATATATTTAAAAAATTATATCCCTAACATATAATCTATTTGAATTAAAATGAAAGAAATATTAAATATTAGAAAGAAAATTTTAATCTAACAAAAATAGAATAAATGTAAATTTTATAAAGGATACTTTTAACTGCCAAATTAGGCAACTCTGTTTACAAAAACAAATAATAATACTGCTGTTCTCATTTTAGTAGAGATATAAAATGGTAATACTTTCTGGAAAGAAAGATAATACATTAATCAAAGACCTTAAAAATATTCACATACTTATATCTAGTAATTAGCTTTCTAGAAATACCTTCTATGGAAAAAAATCAAAATACAGACAAAAAATATCAGGTACAAATACATATTCATCACATTATGTCTAGCAGAAAAAAAATCATAAAAATCTTAAAACAGTATGCTACATCTACATGATAGATAAAATTTAATGACGTGAGAAATTATTATGAGAATAAGTAAAAAAGCAAGGTTATTAAGTTATACATTATGATATTGACCGTGGAAAGTTATAATATTAAAATAAAAAACTGAAAGGAAATGCGACAAAACATTAACAGATGGCCTCTGAGTAATGGAATCATAAGTGATTTGTTTCTTGTTTCTTTTCTATAACATATATGTCACTTCTACAATTATTATAGAAAAATAAAAACAAAAAAATTAGCATTTTTCACTAAATATAAAACACTTAAAACTAAGGTATTAAGGCATTTATTAAAGTACCTTAAGTAACTGTTCATTATTTTAATAAATCTTTGAAATATTCATTTCAGTAAAAAGGTGTTTGGGGGCAGTCACAGTGGTTCACGCTTGTAATTCCAACACTTTAGGAGGCAATGGAGTGAGGACTGCTTGAGCCCAGGAGTTCAAGACTAGGGGCAACATGGCAAGACCTCATCTCTATAAAAACTTTTTAGGCCAGGCACAGAGGCTCACAGCTATAATCCCAGCACTTCAGGAGGCCAAACCTTTTTTTAAAAATTAGCTGGGCATAGTGAAGCACTCCTATCGTCCCAGATACTCAGGAGGCTGAGGTGGGAGGATCACTTAAGCCCAAGAGGTCAAGGCTGCAGTAAGCTATGATCATGCCACTGCACTCCAGCCTAAGCAAAAGAGCAAGACCCTATCTCAAAAGATAAAGAAAATAAAGGAAAAAAAAAGTTGATTGGTGGCTGGTAAGATATAATGTACCTTTCAAAACAGAGACATATTCTTCCAGAACTCCTTCTTAGATTTTTCTCTACTCTAAATCCTTCCAGTCACATGCATCTATACTTGGTCTAACTTCTAAGTGTCTACATATCCTAAATAAGTTTCTTAATTTTATCATTCTGGATCATTATAAATTTAACATCTTAACTCATGCACCTTCATCAACCTGCCTAATGATAATATCTGAGACCCCAGGACCTCCCATTACTGAGTTGGTCCCTTTAAATATATCACTGTTTTACAAACCAGATCAATAAGGAAGGAATCATCACCTTGACTTTCTAGATGAGTGAACTCAGAGAGGTTAAGGAACTGTCCCAATGTCACACAGCTGGAAAGTGGCAGAAGTGTGATTTGAACTCTGATGATTCAACTACAATACATCATACTATTTTTCAATACAGCTAGTATAACATAAAATGCTGGGTTTTGCCATTTTAACCCTGCCCCTAAGGGTTCCAGAGTTCCTGAAAAAGATACAATTACAAAGAAAATGTAATTGAAGGAGTTTTCTATTAATCATAGGAAAGTATTTTAATCTTCTACTTTCTACATTTAACCATTGAGCATTTTGGCCCCACAAAACTGAATCAATCTGAGGCCAGAAATAAGAGAATATAGATAATTAGGTAAAATGATGTAGCCAACTATTTTCCAAAAATGGCCATGGCAGTATTTCCAGTCCCTCATACCCTTTCAGCAGCTTGCTACTCTCTTATCCAGAGGTGGAGACAATTTTCTCTCCACCTTGAATTTAGCAGGCCTTTCTATCAAGCAATAAAATGTCTTGGAAGTAGTACTGTATGATTTCCAAAAGTAAACTATAAATAGACAATAAGGTCTATGCAGCTCCTCCCTCTCCTTTCTCTCACCCTTAGAAGCTAGCCAACACACTATGAGGATATCCACGTCACGTGTAAGTGTTCTAACCAATATCCTCAAATGATTCTGACCCTCACCTTTTAGCCACATCATCTAACACAAAGTGCAGCAAAAACAAATTATGCCAAATAAACTTTCCAAATTAGAGACTTGTGAGCAAAATACATGTCCTAGTTTTAAGCCACTAAGTTTTGAAGCAGTTTGTCAAGTAGCAATAAATAACTAAAGCAGGTATCTTAGGCCATACAGCAATTTAAATAATTTAGTGATTATTTCCAATAAACATATATGATAATTTTTCTGTAATTATCCTCCTTGTAAATTAGCTGAACCACAGCTTGTAACAACTTTAACTTCGGGTTGGTCTCTGAAGATTTAAGCACTCTGAGCTGCCTGATTCTCCTTTTAGAGTCAAACTGCACACCTTGTTGAAATTAAGTATCCTCTTAAAAGATCAGTGTTAACATCTTTTCAGGGGTAAGTTCTAAGCAAAGATGCCAAGAAACTCCCCTCTAAAAGACAAAGTCATGGCACCTATGTTTTGATTTATACCATAAAAGACACTTGTAGAAAGTTGTCATCAGTTACCAATGCTCCTGCAGAGTATAATATTTCCATAAAATATCTTAATAGAGAACGAAGAGTAAATCTGGGGGACAACTCCACAGATGTGAGTGGAGAAAGAAAAAAATGGTATCATACTACACCCCTAATGCAGACATCTGTACTCTGCAGATTTGTCCACTGGTTTAGGCCAGTATACTGTTCACTGATTGCTTTGATTTTCATTTTTTTATAGCTTCACATATAATTTCTAATGAACTTAGCTGAAAAAAATGACAAATTCTCCTTTTTCATATAAATGTAACAATTTTCCCACCTAGAAAACATTTCAATGATGAGGTTTTCATGAAGCCAACTAAAAGCAAATAGAACAGAAACAGTAAAAATACTTCATAGCTTTCAGGAAGTAGTTTTAGGATGGTAGTGGCAAATGTCACATTAAAAGTTAGCCAAGATTGGCCAAGCGCAATGGTTCACGCCCGTAATCCCTGCACTTTGGGAGGCTGAGGCAGGTGCATCGCCTAAGGTCAGGAGTTCGAGACCAGCCTGACCAACATCAAGAAACCCCGTTTCTACTTAAAATACAAAATTAGGCAGGTGTGGTGGTGCATGCCTATAATCCTAGCTACTCGGGAGACTGAGGCAAGAGAATTGCCTGAACCTGGGAAGCAGAGGTTGTGGTGAGCCAATATCACACCATTACACTCCAGCCCGGGCAACAAGTGTGAAACTCCATCTCAAAAAAAAAAAAAAAAAGTTAAACAAGATTAGTTAGTTGCAAAGATTAATGATAAAATGGTATTATATGAACATAATATGTTCTTTGATGGTAAAATACCTCAGACTGGTCACCAAATACGAATTCTATAAAGATGAGAGGAAGAAAAAAAAAACAGTTTGTTTCTTAGGCATGGTTTTCATTAGTATAAGACCCTTTCGACAGCATAATGAAGACCAGTCTGTTCCTTCCTACTAAACCTAGATCTATCTCAGCTTTAATCTCCCAATAAAGCCTTATTCAGGGTTGCAAAGGATAGAAGAGACTAGTATCCTCATCATTGGAAGAGCAAAATTCCTATATTTTCCTTGATTAACTTTTGAACATATAGTATACACACACCAGATTATTTGCTAAAATTGATGTCATTTATTATAGAGTTAACTGCCAACACAATTTATATCCAGTCCTCTGATGAAAATAATATTCTTGAAATACATCAACTTCAGATTAAAAATGGAAAATTAATCTAAAAGTTTATCTGTTATCCCCCCTTCTTTGAGGGGGAACAAAAAACTGTACCACAAAAATGACAATCTTTCTATAAAAATTTGAAGAACAATGGAAACCAAAGTAAAGGCTTAACAATATATTTTTTACAATTAAATGTTAAGGTGATTCTATCCTTTACACTTCATACCTGTTGTATAAACACTATGGAATCTAATAAGTTTTAAGGGCTCATTTGAATTAATATGAAATAAACAGTTGAAAACACTAAAAACATTAAAGCACACTGCTTACAGGAGCATGTTTTCAAGATAGGGAAAACTACACTACTCAAATCTCAATAAGGGAGTGGCAAATGAGAACTGGTTAAAAAAATTCCAACAATTCCTACTACAAAGAAATGTTTACATTAAAACAGAGGTCATCCAAGACCTGCAAACTTCTTTCTTTGTTCATCTGAGTGAGAATATCTCTGGAATTGGCTACAGATCCCGCCACGCCCTACTGTATACTATTTGGATATTTCAATGTTCCAGGAAGAATTTGAGTTAGTGAAATCTACTGTAGACCCAAAGACTGAGGAAGAGACCACCTGTTTTATACATTACCATACCCCAAGCCCCTGGTGCAACTACATACATACAAAATACGTTTGTTGAATGAATAAGAGGGAGGGATACAGGTAGAGGGAAGCAAAAACAAAGGAAGGAAGAAAGAACACAGATGCCCTGCTGTAAACACGAGTAAACGGAAGATTCAAACTGTATTAAGAAAATATAATTGTTGGCCAAGAAAACTATTTTCAGTTGTATTTCCTGACCATTAGTAAGTCAGAACCCTACATTATTTCTCCATGAAAATCATCTAGAAAACACTGAGCAGAGGCTCAAAGTGTACAACATGAGGACATGTGCATAAAACAACTAAGAACAAAAAATACAGTAAAAGAAACAAGAAAATTAAAATGGTACACTAGAAATAGTTATTTACTGTTGTAAGAAGCATCTAGTGGGGATAGGGGGAAAGAAAATAGCTATTTAACATAAAAGACAGCAGTGATAGAGGAAAATAGAAAGACGAAATAAGACACACAGATTATAAGTAACAAAATGGCAATTGGAAATCTTACCTTATCAGTAATTACATTAAAGGCTAACGAATTAAACACTATAACCAAAAGGCACATTGGCAGAATGAATAAGAAAACACAATCCAACTACGTGCTATCTGCAAGAGACATACTTTATTTTCAAAGACACAATAAGTTGAAAGTAAAAGAATGGAAAATATATATATTGTACTGTTAAATTAAGTATAGCCTAAAGTTACCTCCTTATATATATTAAGTTCAGCCTAAAGGTTTCTCCGTACATAGTGAACTGTAACTCAACTGCATTTGTAAACAGACCGCAACCTACTCTTGTAGCAATCACCAAGTTTCAGCCAATCAAAGCCAACTGTTCAAACTGTGTTCAAATAAGGGACACACCAAGCAGTAACCAATCCAGCTGTTTCTGTACCTCATTTCCATTTCCTATACGTTACTTTTTTTTTTTTCTGTTCATAAATTCTCTCCAATTCAACAGCAGAGAATCACTCTGAAGCTATTCTGGCTGTGGGGTGAGGGGATGGAGGGAACAGAGGGACCTGCTCTATTCCAGAATCCTTCTTTGCTCAATTAAACTCTGTTATATTCCAGCTACTTAGACCAAACTTTCTCTCAAATCCCCTATTCAATCTGTCATAATATCCCAATGCTCTACCAATAACATATATACCCAGTACTAGCCATTTCTTCTCACTTATACTGCCACCTTCCTATCCAAGCTTCCAACAGCTCTGGCTAATACCTGGACCATTCCATTATGCTCCTTTCTGGTCTTTCTACCTTATCCCCATTGTCTGTTTTCATCCCAATGGCCAAGATAATCCCTATAAAATGTAGATAAGATCAATCTGCCTAAAATCCTCTGGCTTTCCATATCAATGCATGTAAGTCAGAAACCTGTCAATGGTTTAGAAGGTCCTACCCAATCTGCCCCATGCTCACTGTATGTCCTCTCAGACCTCATTTCCTATGTCACCCCATTACAGACCCACTGACCTCTTTTTTCTCCTAAATACATCAGAGGCACATGCCTTTGTTAGGAATGCTCTCCTAGCAGATATCCTCATGGCTTATTCCCTCATCTCCTTCAATTATTTCCTCATATTATCACCTTCTTAGTAAGGCCTTTCCTGAACACCCTAATTAATATTGCAACCAGACCCCTATACCCTTCCCAATCCTGTATATACTGCTTCATTAATTTCCTAGGGCTGCTATAACAACGTACCCCAAACTGGGTGGCTCACACAACAGAAATGTGTTATCTCATAATTCTGGAGGCTGGAAGTCAAAGATCAAGGTATCAGCAGGGTTAGTGCCTTAGAAGGGCTGTGAGGGAGAATGTTTCAAGTCTCTCTCTCTCAGCTTCTAGTAGCCTCAGGCAATCCTTGACTTGTAAATACTGTTCTCTGTATCTTCACATAGTCTTCCCTCTGAAAATGTCTGTATCTAAATTTCCCCTTTTTATGAGGACACCAGTCATATTAGATTAGGGCCCACCCTAACAATCTCATGCTAACTTGATTATCTACAAACTCAAGTTAAAGTCTGAAAATCCCATCTCCAAGTAAGTTCACATTTGGGAGTACCAGAGGTTAGGACTCCTACATTTCTTTTTAGAAGGGGATACAATTCAACCCATAACAGCTATTACAAACATAGAGAAAGCTGAGGGGGAGCAAAACTTTGTACAAATGGACAACAATCAGCACAGGACAGCTGCAGCCCATGATAATTGTTTTGCACCCTCACCCTTTATTCAGGTACTCCTTCCATACTCAGTTCACAGTCTACTCAAATGTTAAGTTTTGCCTCTAGTTTTCAGCTCTGTGCTTGTACGTTTAACCTGAAGCTAGAATCCAACTTTTATATCTCACCCTTTAACTCTTCACAGTCAGAACACTTTAGCACTATATCACTTAATTCTGGCTCACTGGCAAGCCCCAGTCTCTCTTTTAAACCAGCTGGCTTTTAGCTCAAGCAAGCCAGCCACTGGGGACACCATTTTCTACCACATAAATTTGAAACAATGGCTTCTTATTATCTACACTTAATGACCTAGCCTTGACAATTCTCCTACCTTAATCTCATATACAAACCCTTCTGACTCCTATTTTTACTATCACAAATTCAAATTCATACTACCACTTGTCTGAATCATTAAAATAGCCTCCCACTTGGCTACCATGCCTCTATAGTATCACTTTCTAACCCAAGAAACTAATTGCTTTGGTAACATTCCTAAAATTTAGCCTGGCTGCCTTGTTCACCCATTTAAAAGAGATGAAACATGGGGATTGAAATGAACATTTGGTTTTAATTCTAGCTCTGACAACTAGTTGTCACAAGACCTTGGGCAAGTTATTTAGCGCCTCTGAGCTTTAGTTTTTTCTCTGAAATGAATATTGTAATATCTACTACAAATAACAAGAGTAGCTATGAATACATCAGAAGACACATTAAAGATGTTCTATTTCCTTCGAAGGGTGTCCACTGCCTAACAAATAAGATCTGCACACCCGGTGGCAGGCACCTATAATCCAGCTCCTCAGGAGGCTGAGGCAGAATTGCTTGAAACTAGGAGGTAGAGGTTGCAGTGAGCCAAGATTGTGCCACTACACTGCAGCCTGGGCAAAAGAACAAGAACTCCGTCTCAAAAACAAAAAGATCTGCACACACCCTTACAAGATAATCAAACCCAGTTTTGGACAGTCCAGTCTAATCACCAACGGCTCCCCCTCTGCTCCTATGCAAAACCACTAGAGACTCTTCAGTCATACAAGGCATTTAAGACTCTGCCTTTTTTTGTGTTATCTGCTCAACCTGAAATACTCTTTTCCCACATCATCTCCCATCATTTTTCTAACAGTTACTTAAGGCCCAGCTCAAGTATCAGATCTTTTAAGAAATGACTAATATGATCTTTTTTTAGCTGAGTTTTATTTGTGCTTCTCTTATACCATTTATTCAAGTTACTTATACACTAGTCTTTCTTATTAGGGCTGGGACTATGTGTTTTATCCACTGTACTACTTGGTACCCTGTACTACAAACAGAAGCATTAAGGAAAAATAATAGTGACATTTAGAATTCCAAGATTAATTTCCAATACTATTTAAAAAATTTATCCCAAACAGTTTATACAGTCACCTATCCTATCTACATGCTTACAATGGAAATTGAATGTGCTTAATAAACTGGGACACATCTAAAGGAAGATATAACTTACTTAAGTTATATAATTGAAACACAAAGAAGAAATAAGACTTTTACATCTGTTTTATGGGGAATAATACAATTTTAATAACAGTTAAGCCCTATCAATTCAAAAGGATAAACCTTGTCATTTTATTTCATTTTAAAAGATAATTTTTACAAATTATCAAATAATTCCATTTCAGAAACAAACATAGCAAATAATCATATACATCTTCAAAATGTGGTACCAAGTACCAATTAATTTCAAAGGTATTTTGTAAAAATTAATCACATTTGATCACTTTTGCCAGACTAAAGTATACATGTAATTTTTGAATAGTAAACAGGGGAAGAAATAAACAAGCAAATCATATACTAAAAAGGAGTGATCACATAGTCAAGTCCAGTATTCAAACACAAGTTGATATTCTCAGTGAATAAAAAAGGCTGCTTATGGCTTTTTTTGTCACACATCTATTCCAGAACATACGAGAAGAGAAAAACCATAGAGTTGCATGTAGTATACAGATACAGGCAGAACCAAAGTGAAAAAAATGGCTACAAATATGAAAAAGAGAGTAGGAAACACCTGCTTCCAATCTAATATAGCTGTAAATAGTATCTGCTTCCTTGATCGAAAAAGCTCTAAGAGAAAACTGCCCCACTGCATTAGAATGCATGTATACATATGCTTATACTCTCAAGTAGCTGTACTGAAATATATTATATGGGTCTCAAAATTCAGGCCGGGCAAATCACAGTAAGTAACAAGATCATACTAATGACCTACCCATGGTAAGGCTCTTAAGATAAGGATAGATTTGAACATAACTCCAAACATTAAAGTTTTCCCTGTGTCCACACAGCATGCATTTCAAACTGGACTAAGTAATGACTCCAACACTATCTGGAAAGAAAAGCAGTATTTTTGCTGTGGGGATATCATCTCTCCAGGTATTGAATCCCTGACCCTCTCTCTCTTAGCATAATAACTAAACTAATTATCTCATATATTAAAACACTTTAAATATTTTAAATACATTTTTATACATATAAACAGATTTAAGCTATAAGAAGAGTACAAATGTTTTCTATCTACATGCAATAATAAAGATTACTTGCAGGCAAGTTTACTGAGTCCCTGTCTCTTATGGCTTTTTAACTCCCAAGAATGTTTGAGCTGACCATAAGACTTTGCTACCAAGTCCAATTCTCACTGTTCATCTCTTAATGAACTACACAATGGCCCTATTTTGCATCATTAACCTCTCTGTGGGTCTGATGAACTAAGGGCTCTCTCCACAGAAATACCTACTTATAAGTACATTTAAGATTTTTACATCCCAATGGAGAATTTTTGTCTTAGAAGTTGTACTAACATCTGAACTTTGGCTTAGCTTGCTTAATTTCTCCAAAATTCTCTGGAAATATATTTCCAGTGCCTACATTTGTATACTAATTCCTCCCATTTCCACCACTTACAAGGTAAAATGCCCTTCCTGTGCTATTTCTTTCTAATCCCATAATTGTCTTACAAATTAAAAGACTATATGCATTATGCTCTATTATTTCAGTTCATTTCCTATCAACTATAAGTGTTCACTCTGCACTCCAGCTTCTCTCAATGTGCCCTATTGCATCCTGCCACATGGCCTTTGCACACGCTGCTCCCACTGTTATGCTAGTCAGACAGCAGCTAAGGCTCACTTCCTAAGGGAAGCCTTTCCTACTTGACCAGAGCAGGTTCATTTCTGATGCTCTCAGACAACCAAAGCCCTTTGCCAAAGCCCAGAGATTCCATATTTTCACTCACCACTGTATCACCAGTGCCTGTCACAAAGCCTGGCATGTTGTAAGTGCTCAATGAATATTTGTTGAATGGATGTATGAATAGAGGATAATGACAATAAGAAAACAGCTAGCACCCAAGGCAGTTTTTTTGTTTGTTTTGTTTTTGTATTTTGAGATAGGATCTCACTCCATCACCCAGGCTGGAGTGCAGTTGGTAAGATTATGACTCACTGCAGCCTCAATCTCCAAAGCTCAAGTAATCCTCCCACCTCAGCCTCCCAAGTAACCGGGACTACAGGTATGTGGCACCATTCCTGGCTAATTTTTTAATTTTTTTGTAGAGACGGGATCTCACTATGCTGCCCAGGCTGGTCTCAAGCAATCCTCCCACCTCAGCCTCCCAAAATGCTAGGGTGATGGGCATGAGCCACTGAGCCCAGCCTCAAGGCAATATTTTTATACTTTTATCATGAAAATATAACATATTTTCAGTAACTTTCAGCTACACAATACACAAAAGAAATTTATTTCTCAGAACACTTTTAAGACTGTGACAAGCCAAATGATGCTGAAACCAAACTGTATGTTATTAAGCTGAAAGAACACACTGTATGGACATGAGATTTAATGAGGATGTTCAGGTAATGCAGAAGTAATGAGAGATTCAGGACAGATGGACAAGCATCAGGTCATATAAACTATTTCCAAATATACGTTTGAAAGAGGATATGAAAATGCCCAAGATAGGAATAATTTGTGTTGCCAAGAAACACTAAGGTTGATGAGTAAACTGTCTCTCCTACAAAAGCCAACTAAAATCATGTCATTTATCACTGCAACTTGATTAATAATTATTCACTTTAGAAATCCTTTATAAGATAAACCAACCAAACCCAAAGAAAGGCAAAAAAAATAACACTCAGAAATCACTAATGTATACAGGAATATTTAGTGTAGTATTTTGTTGACTTCCACCAAAAGTGTTCATTTAGGAAAGTTACAAGATTCTACCTTTGGCTTTAAAATTATGATTGAAAAAAATACTCTATTAAAGTACAAAAAATATTCTATTCACACAAAAATAATCACTATAGCTAATACACAAAATATTTCAAATTCCAAAGAAATAAATTCTAACAAAGCTGAACAACACTGTTTCAGGACTATTTCATTTTTGTTTTAATTTTGGAAAAATTACCCTTTCCCAGATTATTCAGAACTCTGTATGACCTGATTTTTTAAATTAGAGCCACACTCCAACACTGTACCACGTTGAAACCCCTCAGGCTCAATCCTACTTCTTATGAACTTTAGCTTTAAATTTGGTCCCAATATGAGCTTTCACCCAGACCACACTTTCTCCCAGGTCACCCTCCCCATTATTAGGGCTAACCCTGGACTCAGTCTCTCCTGCACTTCAGAGACAAATTGCAAACCAAGAAAAAGATGAAGTCTTCAAAATGAGTATTAAACTTCAAAGAATGATTGCTTTATAATGAAATAGAATTTATATTGGAGAGGTATGAATCTGTAAAAAACTTAGTTTGCCCTACATATAGAAAACTATCATTATTACTGTTTTAGTTTTATAAGTTGATTTCCTCTGATTTTAAGGAATAATGTGTTATGTGATTTATTAACACTCCAAATCTAAAATCAGAAAATACAAGAGTCAAAGAAATTCTTTAACTTGTCATCATGAAAATGTTCAATTATACCCAACAGTAGGGAGAAAAGTTCAATGAACCGCCATCACCAAGCTTCAACAATTATCATTACTCTGTCAATTATAACAATAGAGTCAATAATTATAATAATAGAGTCAATCATTACTCTATTCTTGAATAATGCAAAAGCATACTGAACTGAGAAACTCTTTTAAAAGTATGCCCACCAGGTTGACCACACAGAAATGATGGATTTCATGCAAAAACTGTTTTTGTCTCTTTCTAGTCTATGAAACCTACTCAAGAATAAAGCAACTCCTGGCCCATGGTAAAAACTCAAATAATCCTCATGACTTCTGTGGTCCCTCATAAGTAAGAGAAAATCATATAGTCAATTTAAACAGTAGGTCTCGGTTCAGTAATTCAAAATGACTAGTCTTGGCTAGGCGTGGTGGCTGATGCCTGTAATACCAGCACTTTGGGAGGCCAAGGAGGGCATATCACCTGAAATCAGGAATACAAGATCATCCTAGCCGACATGGGAAAACCTCGTCTCTACTTAAAATACAAAAATTAGCCGGGCATGGTGGCACTCTCCTGCAATCCCAGCTATTCAGAAGGCTGAGGCAGGAGGATCACTTGAACCCAGGAGGTAAAGGTTGCAGTGAGCTGAGAAAGCACCACTGCACTAGGTGACAAAGCAAGATTCTGTCTCATTTAAAAAAAAAAAAAAAAAAAAAAAGACTAGTCTTAGATAATTAAGGAAAATTAAATATGAACTGTATAGTATACATTATTATGCCAACGGTAAAGGCCTGGGTGTGGTAACAGTATTATGACTACAGAGAAGAAATTTTTAATTCTTAAGATAAAAAAGCTGAAGGGGTAAAATGTCACTTTCAAATGGTTCAGCCCCAGCCCCATCCCACTGCCCAAAAAAGTATATATACAATATATACTGTGTCTAACTGTTAATAACCGGTAAAAAATGTATAGGGTGTTTATTGTATTGTATTGTTTCAACATTCCAATAGGCTTGAAAATTTACAAAATAAAAAGACTCGACCCAAATAATAATGAAAACTCTAAAGCACATGTCACAGTAAATCTATGTTCTTCAATCAGCTGAGGCCTGCCCAGCACCAGCCACTGTCAGTGAAGGAAGGAACAGGATGAACCAAGTTCCTGTTTCTCACCAAGTTTCTCTTCCACCATCTTCCTGAATTTTCTGAGCCCACCAGGATCAAGGTCAGGAAAGGGAGGAGAGGTCAGGCATATAAGACAGTTCTTGATTGCTATCTGTAGCAAAATGATGTAGGGCTATGGCAAAGGGGATATGGCAGAGTGTTTAAAACTAATTCTTCCTCTCTTGGGAAGCTTATGTGCACTCTTCCAATAGTATACTCTTGAAATTGCAAATATCCTGCCAGAGACACTGCTCTCCCTCTGCTAAAAGCTCTCTATTAATGCCTCCTTAGTTTCTGACCCCTGGTGGTACACAAACAGCCCATTACTGCTGGGATCTTCTTGCCCTGGCAGGAGACTTTCTTTGGCAGGATCCCTTTAAAAATGACACCAGGTTGATTTCCCTGTTGACAGAGAAGAGTGCAATTACTTCTCAAACCCAGCACTACTGCTACAGAACACTTAGTCTTTCCCAGGTATGAGTTAAGCATCAATATCTTGTGACCCCAAGACAAACTTTAGTTAAAACTTCTTTCACTAGACTTGACAAAAAATTCAGAGACCCCTAACTTGTGGGAGACAAGGGTAAAACATACAGCACTCTGAAGAGCTGCAGAAAAATTCATCTAACAAAATCTTTTCCCACTTTAATATCCTCTATGTGAGTGAAGGGATTCAAATGTCACAAAACCAGCTTTCTATAATTCTGCATATTGTCTAGCACTTCCTTTGGATATAGAAGCATGTGTTGAATACTGGTGCCTCAATTCAAAGTTCCAGTTTATCATTCTGTTATCCTAGGAACTCTATTAATGGTGTGTTCTCTATATATATAACTTGGAAACCTGTTGTGAAGGCTAAAAGCTTCTCACATGTAAAACTTATAGAACAGCACTTGGGCACACAGTAAGCCCTTACTTAATGCTAGCTACTACTATAATATAGAATTTTTTTTTAATTTTTTAAAAATTTAAAAACAAGTGTTGGTAAGAATATGGAGAAACTGAAATCCTTGTGCACTGCTGGTGGGAATACAAAATGGTACAGCCACTATGGGAAACAGTACAGCAGTTCTTCAAAAAATAAAATATGATCCAGTAATTCCACTTTTGGGTCTACATCTCTAAAGACTTGAAACCAAGGACTTGAACAGATTATTTGTACACCCACATTCATAGCAGCATTGTTCACAACAGCCAAAAATTGGAAGAGTCCATCAATCGACAAATGGAGAAATAAAATGTGGTGTATGTATATACAATGTAATATTATCCAGCCTTAAAAAGGAAAAGCTTTCTGACATATGCTACAACTTGGATGAACTTTGAAGACATTATAGTAAGTAATATAAGTCAGTCTATCAAAACAGGGCAAATACTATATGACTCCACTCATATGAGGTATCTAGAGTAGTCTAATTCATAAAGACAGAAAGCCTGCCAGGGACTGCCAGGTTGTCTGGGGAATGAGTATCCATTGCCTTATGGGTACAGTTTCACTTGAGGAAGATAAAAAGCTTTGGATAAAGATGGTGGAGATGGCTGCACAACAATGGAAATGTGCTTAATGCCACTGAACTATAGACTTAAAAATGGTTAAAGTAATGCCAGGCATGGTGGCTCATGCCTGTAATCCCAGCACTTTGGGAGGCCGAGGCAGTCGGATCACGAGGTCAGGTGATCGAGACCATCCTGGCTAACATGGTGAAACCCCATCTCTACTAAAAATACAAAAATTAGCCAGCTATGGTGACACGTGCCTATAGTCCCAGCTACTCGGGAGGCTGAGGCAGGAGAATTGCTTGAACCAGGGAGGCGGAAGTCACAGTAAGCTGAGATCACACCATTGCACTCCAGCCTGGGCAACAGAGTGAGACTCTGTCTCAAAAAAAAAATGGTTAAAGTAGGAAATTTTTTATGTTAGGTCCATTTTACCATAGTAAAAAATATTTTTAATTGCCTATAATTAAGTGATCAAATGATATACAAATTGTATGAGAAAAATATAAATGAATGAGTGGGGAAAAATGCTAATGCAAGCCACTATCCTATATCCAGCAATCCCACGCCTAAATACACAGTCCAAGGAGCTCACACTTAAAACTAGTATTAAAATTCTGTGAGGATGTTTATCACAGCATTAAGTCTAAGTGGTTTTAGCAGTAATCCATACATTTTATTACCTGGATAACTTACACAGGAACCAAACTATGTTTAGAAGTATTTAGCTAGAGATATACTCCGCAACATGTCTAAATTAAAAACAGTGGCAAGCAGCTTGAGGTTGGAATTTAAGATACACATAATATACAAAGTGTTCTATATTTTTCAAAGATATGTGCCAATCCAAGGTAATATGCCAAACACCTGCAAGTAAAGGTCTACTAAGGGAGGCTGGAGTAGAGGTGGAAAACAGGGGTAGTGATGGAGTCAAAGGAAACAAAAAAACTCAAAACAAGAAAAGGGTCTTGTCCAGTCTACTGATGATTGTACGTTATCAGCTAAGGAGGGTAAGTAATGCAAATCTCTGAAACAAAATTTTTAGGCATTAACTATATTTCCTTTTCCAAGTATCTGCATATTTTTACTCTGAGGCACTTTCTTTTTTATTTTTTTTTTTGAGACAGAGTTTCGCTCTTGTTACCCAGGCTGGAGTGCAATGGCATGATCTCGGCTCACTGCAACCTCCGCCTCCTGGGTTCAAGTAATTCTCCTGACTCAGCCTCCCGAGTAGCTGGGACTACAGGCATGCGCCACCATGCCCAGCTAATTTTTGTATTTTTAGTAGAGACAGGGTTTCACCATGTTGACCAGGATGGTCTCGATCTCTTGACCTCATGATCCACCCGCCTTGGCCTCCCAAAGTGCTGGGATTATAGACGTGAGCCACTACGCCCGGCCAAGGCACTTTCATTTATATAACATTTAATCTGACCATCTGTTTACTAAAGACTAGTACACTGAAGAAAAGAAAGAAAATGGGGGTTTTTCTAGCCAATTGCAATGCCAATGTTTTAATCTTTATTAAAAAAAAATAACTGATTAAGACCACAAAGTCCTTCCAATATTTTTTATATTTCAATTACCATTATACAAAATGCCACAGCTATGCAACGTAACAAAAAATATGTCATCTTTTTTGTCTTGTTTTGTGTTTTATGCTTTTTGTTTTTGTTTTTTTAAACAGAGTCTCACTCTGTTGTCCAGGCTGGAGAACAGTGGCAAGACCTCAGCTCACTGCAACCTCCACTTCCCAGGTTCAAGCGATTCTCCTGCCTCAGCCTCTCAAGTAGCTGGGACTACAGGTGCACGCCACCACGCCCACATAATTTTTGTATTTTTAGTAGAGACAGGGTTTCGTCAAGTTGGCCAGGCTGGTCTCAAATTCCTGACCTCAAGTAATCGACCCACCTTGGCTTCCCAGAGTGCTGGGATTACAGGCATGAGCCACTGCGACAGGCCTTGTATCTTCAAGAATATTAACTATTTCCTTGCTAGTTATTATTTCCTAAATAGCAATTCCAAAGATGCAAATATCACAACCTGAATTCATAGAAGAAACTGAATCATCCATCTTATTAAACATGGGATCAGATACAAAATATAGCCGTAAGAGGCTGTTTTTAAAACACTACCAATGCCCACATGCTTTTTGGAGGAAACATAGTATTAAACTTTAGATTCCTCAAACAATGGCCTCAAAGTACTAATCAAGACCTCTGAAGGCCATTACCACTCCTCCAGGAGGCATGCCTTTTTTATCTTTTCAGTGCCAGCACAGGCACATCATGGGTCCTCAAGAAATATTTTTTGAAGAGGTGACCTCAGTGAATGGCAGCAGGTATAAGTAAGGGGAAGAGTGTATAAAATTAAGCAATGATGACTTTCATTATCTGAAGGACTATCTGAAAACAGACTGCTCAGTTAGTGAAAGCAGTGCTAGGCAAAGCACATTTGGCTCTCCCTGATTTATACACCTGGATATAAGCCTCTGAGAACCTTAAAGAGCTACCACACATCCAAGTGCTTCTCCTCTACCTACAATGGCACTCATCTCCACACTTAGGGCACACAAGAAATATATCTACCAATTGTATACAAGTCATTGAGGGCTTACTTGTGTTCACTCCATGCCACCACAAATACTGCTTATCCTCAATTATATATACATATGTGTATATATTTATATATATCTATCTGATTTACACTATAATCAACCAGAAAATTTGATAAATATATAAAACAACAATTTTCAGACAGTGGACAACAATGGCAGCAATGAACTATGATCCCTAAAAGAAAGGGAAACCCTATGATTGCACCAATTTTTCTGCCTGGAGGCACTCTCTGCATCATAGTTGGAGATAATAAGTACATAGTGGTTCAGCTGAGTTGAGGAAACAGATATCAGAATTTTAGGGAGCCTGAGGCAGCTTAAATTTGTAAGTTATAATTACATAAAATACATAAGGTACATAAGTATATATGTCTGTTGACTAAAAGATATTAAGCTAGAAGAGTCATAAAATTAGTAAAAAGAAAGATATGGATTACACTGGAGAATGAGTTGGGTAACCAACTCAGACTGCCCATTGCAATCTCCCTATCTTTACTGAACACTACACAGAGGAAATGAATGGATCCTTATTTCTATCTGTTCCCTAACCTAGAATTACAGCCATACAGAAAGGTGTCTCTTAGGAGAGCATGATACTTAGTGCGCTCATATCATACATTTATTACCTCAAGAGGCAACACTGAAGATCGAGATACACCTGCTAAATTTATCTATAGTGTCTATTTTAAAGGTTGTTTCAGTCAATATTCAATATATATTTACAGAACATCAACTATGTGCCAAACTCTAGGCCAGTCATAACACTGGCCTATGGCAGAATCAAAGATGAATACAGCATTCAATGGGCTTACAATATAATAAGGAGCATTTGACAGACATTCAAGAACTGTAACATAGTAAGAAAACTAGAAACTGTAACGAGTAACTAGATGGCTCAGATCTGTAATCCCAGCACTTTGGGAGGCCAAGGTGGGCGGATCACTTAAGTTCAGGAGTTCAAGACCAGCCTGGCCAACATGGTAAAATCTCATCTGTACTAAAAATACAAAAATTAGCCAGGCATGGTGGTGCATGCCTGTAACCCCAACTACTCAGGAGGATGAGGCAGGAGAATCACTTCAGCCTGGGAGGCGGAGGTTGCAGTGAGCAGAGATCACACCATTGCATTCCAGCCTGGGGGACAAGAGCAAAACTCCATCACAAAAAAAAAAAAAAAAAGAAAGAAAGAAAAAGAAAACCACTACAATAATGAAATGAGAGACTTTGAAAGATGGTGAGACTTTTGACAGAGAGCACTGAAGACAGGCTTTCAGCAAAGGAAACATTATTACCAAAGAAAGAGAGTCTGGTAAAGTAATGCTGGCCGAGACATTGAAGTACTGTGTTAAGCATAAAAAAGCAAAAAATACAGACTGAAGACTTACTGGAGAAGCCCTTAAGTACCAAAGTTAAATATTAACACCTCCTTCTGTGAATATGATTTCTTTAAAAAAAAATTGTTTCAGGGAATGAGAGAGCCAGTGAAAAGTGAAATTGGCCTCAATATGGACAAAATAGTGGAGGAGGAAAAGAGAAATTAGGAAAACTAGGAGAGGAGCATTTTCAAAAATCTAAAGCACAGAAGTCTGCATAAAATAATTTAAAAAGAAAGAGATATCATCAAGAAAAGGGTGGAAAATGTTCAACAATTTTTTTGGTGGGATATGTATAAATAAAAAACTATTTTAAATATATGCAAAAATTTTTGTTTTTTTCTTAAATTTCAATACTAAAAAGGGAGTAACAGGGCATTTCCAATATTGGCTTTGATTATATAACTAGCACCAGACTTGTCCACTTCACACCATAATCAACCAGAAAATTTGATAAATATATAAAACAACAATTTTCAGACAGTAGACAACAATGGCAGCAATGAACTATGATCCCTAAACAAAAGGGAAACCCTATGATTGTACTAATTTTCTGCCTGGAGGCACTCTCTGCATCATGGTGGGAGATGATAAGTACATGGTGGTTCAGCTGAGTTGAGGAAACAGATATCTAAGTTTTAGGGAGCCTGAGGTAGCTTAAATTTGTAAGTTATAAGTATATAAGGAACAGGAGCTAAGAGGAGGCTACACAGGCACAGGGTTCCATGTATACTCTTCTGATGAATATTCTAAGATTCCTTGAGACTGGTAAAAGAACAAATATGAGAGAACAGTAACCTAAACACTTTCAAAAGGTCACAGAAGCCTGGAAGACACGCAGATTTGGAAGAGCAGAGAGACTTCACTGACCATGCACAGCAATCAGCAGAGGATACAGAAGAATCACACCTTAGTAATAACATTAATTTACCTCTATAGTAAAGGATACTCAAAACAATCCTAACAAACAAAAACTAGCCCCAAGAAGATCAAACTGATTCACAAAGAACGTAAACGGCCTGCTAAAACTGAAACTCTTTATTAAAAGACAGTAAAATCAAGACATTCAATAATGCAACATTTACAATCCCCATCAGCCAAACAAAAATTACCAGACACATAAAGAAGAAAAATGTGACTCATAACTAAGACAAAAATCAGTCAATAAAAAATAGATCCAGAAATAACAGATACAATGGAACGAGCATACCAGGATAGCAAGTACACTAAACAACGAATATACTAAAACAGTACTTGACTATGTATTTAAGAACTGTTTTCATGGAAACAGGATCTCTATATATTGGCCAGGCTGGTCTTGAACTCCTTGCTTCAAGTAATCCTCCCACCTCAGCCTCCCAAAGTGCTAGGATTACAGAAGAATTATTTCTAAATGTAACATGATAGTAAATAAAAGCTATTTTAAAAAGAACTTCCAGAGGTAAATATAAACTTTATAATTTAAAATACAAAGTCATAGATGAGAAACTCTGATTTGACTTGCATTTCACAACAGTAAATGACACTGAGAGCATCTATGCATATGCCTACTGGCTATCATAAAATGTCTATTCAGATACTTTCCACATTTTTGAAATGTGTTGTCTTTTGATTATTAAATTGTAAGAGTTCTTTATATATAGTGGATACAAGTCCCTTATCACAAATATAACTTACAAATATGTTCTTGCATTTTGTGGGTTGGTTTTTTTGATAGTGTCTTTTGAAGTATAAAGTTTTTTTAATTTTGATGAAGTCCAATATATTTATTTTTTCTACTGTCACTTGTGCTTTTGGTGTCTTGTAAAAAGGCTTTGCCTAACCCAAGATCAAGTAGATTTACTCTTATGTTTTCTTTGAAGAGTTTTATAGTTTCAGTTCTTGCATTTAGGTCTATAATCCACTTGACATTAATATTTTAATATATAGTAAATTAAAGGGGTCCAACTTTATTCTTTTGCTAGTGGATACACAGCTATCCCAGCACCATCTGTTGAAAAGACTATTCTTTCTCTATTAAATTGTCATGACATCCTTGTTAAACATCAATTGAAGAAGAAAGTCAGGGTTTAATTCTGAGCTCTAATTATATTCCAGTGACCTATATGTCTATCATTATACCACTAACACCCTGTTTTGGGTACTGTAGCTTTCTGCTGAGTTTTGAAATCAAGAAATGTAACTCCTTCACTTTTGTTGTTCTTTTCCAAAGTTGTTTTGAAAATTCTGAGTACCCTAAATTTCCATGTAAGTTTTAGGATCAGCTTTGCCTTTTCTGAAGAAGAAAAAATGTGATTATAAATGGAATTCTTAATTTTACTTTTGTTCACTGCTAATATATAGAAATATAATTGATTTCTGTATATTGCTATTATGACTTGCAAACTTGCTGATATCATTTATGAATTCTAATACATTTTAGTGATTCCTTAGGACTTTCTATATAGAAGATCACGTCATCTACAAATAGAGATAGTTTTACTTCCTTCCCATCTGGATGCCTTTATTTTTTTTTCTTAGAAAGTCCAATATAATAATGAATAGCGAAAGCAACATTCTTGTTCTTTTCCTCTTTCACTATTAAGATGTTGTCTGTGGTTTTTACATAGATGTCCCTTCCCATGTTGAGGAAATGTCCTTTTTATACTTAGAGTATTTTATCATTTAAAAAAGTGTCAGATTTTGCCAACTGCTTTTTCTGCATCTACTGAGAAAACAAAGACCTTCCCACCAAATTCTGACAAAGATATTACAACCCTATTCCCAGGTTTTACTCAGCTCAAGTTTCTATTAAAAAAGTACTATAAACTGGGTGGCTCAAATAACATGAATTTATTTCTCACACTTCTGAAGGCTGGGAAGATCAAAATGTCAGCCAATTCAGTTAGCTGGTTGGGGCCCTCTTCCTCACTTGTAGATTGGCTGCCTTCTCACCATGTACTCACATCAGAGAAAAAGAGTGAACTCTGGTTTCTTCTTCTTCTAAGAGGGCCCCACCCTCATGACCTCATCTAAACCTAATTACCCCTCAAAGGCCTCAATTCTGAATACCATTGTAAGTTAGGGCTTCAACATAAGAATTCTGAAGGAACACACACAGTCCACAAGAGGCCCCCAAGAAAAAACACGATAGGCCTCATAAACATACAGCCACAAATCAATAACAACATTAAGCAAATCAAATTTTACATAGTAAAAGAATATATCCTCCATAGATAACATAAAACTCCATAAAAAAAATGGAGTTTATCACAAAAATGCAAAGACTGGTTTAAGATTCAAAATCTGATCAATAAAATTCACCACATTAACAAGTTTTAAAAGGAAATACAAATGATTCACCCTATAGATTCCAAAAAACAATATGACAATATTCAACATTCATATGCAGTATAATAAAAGCTTTCAGTATTCTTAGAATAAAAAGGAACTTGCTCTACCTGATATGAGACATCTGCAAAAAACTTAGAGTTAATATCACACATAACAGTGAAAGTCTGAATGCTTTCTCCCAGAGATTAGAAACAAAGCAAGGATGTTCACTCTCACCACTTCTATTTAACACTGCACTAGTCTGTGCAATGTTACCAATGTCCTAGTCTGTGCTTTAACACTGTCCTCATTTGTGCTGTAAAGAAAGAAAAGTAATAAGACACTAACATTGGAAAGGAGTAAAACTGTCTTTGTGATTAACAAGATCATATATACAGAATATCCTGAGAAATTCACAAAAAAGTCAAAAGCATTAATGATTAAATTGCCAAAGTTCAATATATAAAAATCAATTATAGTTCTGTATAGAAACAATGACAAACTGTAAATTTTTTAATAGCATTTTCAATGGCATTCAGAAATATAACTCATATCCTATTCTCTTAACATAAATTTAATAAAAGACACAGATTAGCACACCAAAAACTACAAAACATTACTCAGAGAAATGAAAGAATAACTAAATTGAGGTATACTATGTTCATGGTTTAGAATAATTCAATCATTTAGATGTTAATGTTCCCCAACTGATCCACAGAATTCACACAATGAAAATTAATATTCCTAGAGGTATTCTGTATAAATATACAAGTCAACTCTATAATTGATATGGAAATAGAAGACTTAGAATAGCTAAAACAATTTCAAAAAAGAACAAAGTTAAAAAAAACTTGTACCATGTGATTTCAAGACCTACTACCAAACAGTGTAATGCTGGCATGATAGACATATAGATCAATTTAACAGTGCTCAGGAAAAAAAAACCCACACATATATGATTAGTTTATTATTATTATTATTATTATTATTAGAGAGTCTTGCACTGTCACCTGGGCTGCAGTGCAATGGCACGATCTCAGCTCACTGCAACTTCTGCCTCCCAGCTTCAAGCGATTCTCCTATGTCAGCCTCCCGAGTAGCTGGGATTACAGACACCTGCCACCACGCAAGGTTAATTTTTTGTATTTTTTGTAGAGACAGGGTTTCACTATGTTGGCCAGGCTGGTCTCAAACTCCTGACCTCATGCTCTGCCCACCTCGGCCTCCCAAAGTGCTGGGATTACAGGTGTGGGCCACAGTGCATGGCCATGGTTAGCTGATTTTTAACAAAACTTTCAAGGTAATTCAAAAACAAAGAACAGATGGATATACAAGAGAACGAACCTTGATCCTTACTGCACACTATACACAAAAATTAACTCAAAACAAATCAGAGACCTAATGTAAAAGCCAAAACTGTAAAACTTGGAAGAAAACACAGAAAATCTTTCACGGAGTGGTATTTGCCGGGTATGGCAGCTCATGTCTGTAATCCCAGTCCAGCCTGAGTAACAGAGCAAACTTCATTTCAGAAAAAACAACAACAAAAAAAAATTTCTTAAACATTACCAAAAAAAGGGAAGAAAGAAAGAAAGCACAGACCACCGAAGAAAATGTTGATAAATTGTACTTATTCTACAGACCAAGAGAAAACATCATACCAGTATACATCCAATAGAGTGTTGGAATTTAAAAGAATTATATCAAGTGCTGGCCAGAATGTGGAGCAACTAGAACTTTTTCACACATTGCTAATGAGTATGGTATAATCACTAAAGAAAACAGCTCTTCAAAGCAATTTCTTACAAAGTTAAGCATAAACTTACCATATAAAATAGCAATTTTACTACTGGATGACCAACTCAGAAAAATTAAAGCCTATTTACACAAAGGCTTGCACCTTGAATGTTCATGGTAGTGTTATTCACGATAGGCAAAAACTGTAAACACCCCAAATGTCCATGAACAGACACATGGATAAGCAAATTGTGAGCACATTTATACAATAGAACACTATGTTTTACTGAAAAGAAACAAACTAATGAGACATACAATAACTTAATAAGCATCAAAAACATCATGCTAAAGAGTATATAATGTATAATTCTATTTGTTTGAAACTCTAGAGCAAGCAAAACTAATTCATAGTGACAAAAATCAGATCATTAGTTGCCTGGAGATGAGGAAGAGGGAGGAGTGACTGCAAAGAGACACAAGGAAACTTCTGAAGTGATGGAAAGGTTCTGTACCTTGATTGGAGTAGTAGTTACACGAATGTGTAAATCTGTCAAAACGTTAACTTGTACATGTAAAATAAGCGCATTTTATTATATGTAAATTATGCCAATAAATATGATTTAATTAAAAAGAAGTAACATTCAGCCATTTGGAAATAGCATCATTCCCCAAAGATATCAATAAAAGACAAATCAACCTAACTACAGGTTTCCCCTATGTAATAAATCTTTTATTGTCTTTTATCATTCAATCAATTATGCATTAAATGTCAACTGTATGCCAGAAATGACTCAAGTCTGATGGTACAGGAGTAAACAAAACATAAAATTCTTTGCACTCATCAAGATTTCATCCTGAAAGAAAAAGACAGATCATTAAAAAGTAAAGCAAAATATACAGTAAGTTCATTTGGGAAAGCAAATGAGAAACATAAAGTAGTTGCAGGGAGAAGAACACTGTAAATAAGATGGCCAAAGAAGGTCTCACTAAAGATGTAACACTTCAAGACCCAAGAAAGATTAGGGAATAAGTTGGGCAGTCACCTGGGGGATGAACATTACAGGCAGAGGGAACACCAAGTGCAAAAGCCCCAAAGCCAGCTATTCAAGGAACAATATGGTGTCAAACAAGAACGCAGAGTGATAAACAGAGTCAACAACCCAAGTATGAATGAAGGGTACGTAAACAGAGAGTCAAAAAATGAGGTTGCAAAGGGGGCAATATCATAAACAGCCTTATAAGCTACTACAAAGAATTTGCCTTTTACATTGAGTGAGAAAGAAAACAAATGAAGCTCTGAAGAATGACAGGATTTAACTTATGTTTTAACCTAAATATTCTGGATACTACATTGAGACCAGACTGACGTGCTGGGTTTCAGGTTATGAGATGAAGCTGAGAGACTAGTCAGGAGGCTACTAAAATAATACAAGTAAGAAATGATAGTGGCTTTGTCCAGGTAGTAGTAGAGGGAGTGAAAGGTGATGAGATTCAAATTCTAAACATATTTTCATGGTAGAATCAACATGAACTACTGACAGATGAACTGCGAATGTGAAAGAAAAAGAAAGGTCAGGGATGAATCCAAAGTTTTTCGTTTGGGTAACACCAATGGACTCAGATGGCTAAGATTAAAGATGAAACAAGTCTGGGTAAAAAGATCAGCTCAGTTTTAAGTATTTTAAGATTTACATTCCTTTAAATATCCATACGGAGATGTCATAAGACAGCTGGATATGTGTCTAGAGTTCAGAGAAATAAAGACTTTTTTTTTTGGCAAAGTAAATCACTGGATATGATGGTATGTGCGTATGTGAAATTTTTAGGAAATAATCCATACTTGATTTTAATACATCAGGGCTTCAGCACTGAGACTAATGGATTGTTTGTGTGTTTTCTGATTTACATAAATCCATACAAGTCTGCTAGGCACTTCACACCTTTATTTTTACTTTCACATCTGAAGTACTGCAATATGGACAGATAAGGTGTGTATTTAAGATAATAACATGAACAGACACATTCCTGGAGCCATAGCTATTTAAAAGTGACACTAGCATCAAGATACTCATTCTTATTCTGGGGAAAGCTTTAAAAAAACAATCACTTGTTATGAAACTAATTGCACTGCCAAGTGCTTCTTAGGATATGTAAAACTCATCCATCTTCTCTACATTTTACTGTTTTAAATCAGGGAAAGTAATAAACTTTGTGATTAGACTTAGAAGTTTGGTTTTGATGCTTATAACCATCCAGGTTGTAAAGTGAGTAAAGTTTCCAATTTGATAATGCATGCTATAGCTCATAAAGAAAGACACATTGAATATTACTAGAGAACTGCAAAGATGACATAAAAATACCAAGAATCAACTGGAATTATAACACAGGCAAGCAAGCTTAATTGATGGTTGAAAGCATTGTTTAAAAAGTAAAATTACCATTTGTCCAGCGTGAATGAGCAGTACTTCTCAGTCGCCCATTCCTAATTCCATGGCTTCGTTTATTCCCTCATGCCAGAATGCCTCTCTTCCTACTTGATATCCTTTTGTTCTTCTGAGATCCAGCTCAAAGTTGGCCTCCTCCACAAAGACTCCTCTGAACCCCAGTTCATGGTATTCACTGTTCTTTCCAAATTCTCATAGTAGTTCTCCCCAAATTCCATGGCCATTTACACATTTAAAGCACCTATATCATTCTGCCATGAATTAACTTTAGCTATTTACACTAAGGGAGATGCTCCCTGAGGACAGAAAAAGTCACAGCCATCTTTGACTTCCATGAAATGTCTAGCACAGTACCTTACATATTCTGTTTTAAGCAGTCACTAAAGGTTTATTCAACTAAACAGAGATCCTATTAAACTAAAAAATTGGTCAAGTGAACTGAACTCAATGAAATATATGCTTTCAAACATACTTTTCTAGATCTTACTTCTCCATCTCTCAACAACCCAGATAAATTCCATTACTTTTCTCATTCACTCTCAAGTGACTTCACAGCAGAGTGGTCATCAATTACAGCAAGCAAAAAGGTGACCCCTCCATCTTGCATAGCTCCCTACTGTGGGAGTTACATTCTTTTTCTTTTTTTTTTTTTAAACAGAAACAGAGTCTCACTATGTTGCCCGGTCTGGTCATGGACTCCTGGGCTATGATCCTCCTGCCTTGGCCTCCCAAAGTGCTGGAATTATAGGCATGAGCCACTGCACCCAGCTGAGAAATGTATTCTTAGGCCAACCCCCCATTATCCAGCCCACATTCCCTTCACATGGCAAGCGGCCCTCCTTGGCAGGATCCATCCAGATAACTCTAGCCTGGTTACCTTCCACCATGACCAGTTGCACCACAAAAAAAGTCATGCCTTCTTATCACACAAGATGGGCACATGCAGATTCCTCCACCTATAGCTCTCTCATTCAACATGCTATCTCAGCTGACTCCA
This sequence comes from Cacajao melanocephalus, assembly GCA_963573385.1. Taxonomy (NCBI): domain Eukaryota; kingdom Metazoa; phylum Chordata; class Mammalia; order Primates; family Pitheciidae; genus Cacajao; species Cacajao melanocephalus. The sequence goes on along the minus strand of CAUYLG010001641.1, from coordinate 59,352 downwards.
GTCATTCTCCTCCCCTCCAGGAACAAGTCTATGTTCAAGTGTGCTCCAAACTCTCAGAAATGTCATATATGGGTTAGGCTTTGTGTCCCCACCCAAATCTCATTGTAATTGTAATCCCCAGGTATCAAGGGAGGAACTCGGTGGGAGGTGACTGGATCACAGGGGTGGCTTCCCCCATGCAGTTCTCATGACAATGAGTGAGGTTTCCTGAGATCTGACGGTTTTATAAGTATTTGGCAAGTTCCTCCTTTGCTCAGTCTTCCCTCTCACCAGCCACCGTGTAAGATGTGCCTACTTCCACTTCCGCCATAATTGTAAGTTTCCTGAGGCCACCGCAGCCATGCGGAACTGTGAGTCAATTAAACCCCTTTTCTTTATAAATTACCCCGTCTCAGGTATTTCTCTACAGCAGTGTGAAAACGAACTATAATCACGTTTTCTCAAAAACTCTCTGGAAGGTGCCACTGCAGCATGAGGAAACAAGGTTCTGCAGCTCATTAAATATCCAAACTACATATCAATCTACACTTCTGGTAGACAAATCCAAATCCTAGGCTGAAAACAAAGGTACATTTGGGGAGAAACAGGGAAACATCACAAAACTACTCCCCACTAGATTAAGAACTCCATCTGAATAACACTTTTAATCGCTCTTCTAATTTCTCCTATATGGGAGAAACGAGCGTTGCAGGTGAACCAAGTCTAGTCTCCTTTACTAAGCCCCACATCTCTCCTTAGAAAACAGGGTTACTTATTATCATTGGTTTCAGCTTTGAAGCTTTAGCAAAAATATTGAAACAACTCCTAATCATTATTCTACTATCAAAAGTGTAATCCCCCTACATTTACCACTTACCTATTATGAGACCTCCCATTTTAAGCAACTCTATGTGAAATACAGATTTACAAAAAAATGAGGGGGGAAAGCTACTAAGTAAACACATCAAGGAAAAGGAAAAAAGGAGATTCTTCATCTGGTCATACAAATTTTATCTCGGAGATTAGTATTATTCATATTTAATTATATGTACATTTCATGAAGAGCCAACTGTTTACAATGGAAAATATCCATATTAGAATTCAAACTAAAACATGCTATCTACAAGGCGAAAATTTAAAATTCTGTACAACCAACCATATTAATACCTACCTATCTACTTATGAAAAATTTCATATCTACTTAATAATCAACTTTATTATCATTAAGGTTTTTTAAAAAATAGATATATTTTTAAAATATACTAGATTTCAGCTATTACATGAGAAATACTCCCACAAGCTCTCTGGCTTTATAAAAATCATTTAGTACAAACCAATATTTATTTTTAGTCCAAAATAAAGAGATCTACAAACTTGCACTAAAAATGCATGGTAGAAATGGTTATAACCATTTAGGAAAAATTATACATATAAAGTTATATATATAAACCTATAAAATTAAAACATACCAATCCTATGAAAGAATAATTTCATTCTTAGGCATTTAACTCAGAGAAAATAAAATACATGTTCATAAAATGACTTATGCAAAAATTCTGTTTATAGTAATATGATTTGCAATAGCCAATCAATAGAAAAACAGTCAAATGCTCATTAACTGAAGAATGATAAACAAATTACAATAAAATGAAACACTGCTCAGCAACAAAACAGAAAGAACCACTAATACATGCAACAACATGGATTAATCTCAAAAACATTATGTTGGGGAAAACAAGCCAGATACAAGAGTATATCCTCTATGATCTCACGTATATGAATCAAGAACAGGCTAACCTAATCTATGGAAATAGAAATCAGAACAGTGGGTGCCTGTGGGAAGATGAGGAAAGGGAAGGCCTCATAGAAACCTTGCATAAGGGAATTTCAGGGATGATAAAATGTTCATTTCTTGAGGGGGGGCATAGTTAACACAGGTGTATACACATGTCAAAATTCACTTAAAAACTGGTTCGTTTTATTGGATATAAATTATACTCCATAAAGTTAATTTTATCTATTTATTTTGAGAAAGAGTCTCCCTCTATCACCCAGGCTGGAAGTACAGTGGCATGATCTCGGCTCACTACAACCTTCACCTCCCGGGTTCAAGTGATTCTTGCACCTCAGCCTCCCAAGTTGCTGGAGTTACAGGCACGCACCACCATGCCCAGCAAATTTTTGTATTTTTAATGGAAATGGAGTTTCACCCTGTTGGCCAGGCTGGTTTTGAACTCCCAACCTCAGGTGATCCACCCGCCTCAGCTTCCCAAAGGGCTGGGATTACAGGCATGAGCCATCAAAACGGCCCATAAAGTTAATTTTTAAAGCCACATCTAATACCTTACTTCTAGAGGACGGCAAGGATAGCCAGTCAGTGTAAAAAAGTATAATCTCCTGCCCGAAAGCTGACAGTAATAACGATAATAATCATGACAAACTTATAGCCTAAGTCAGATTCTAAATCACAAATCCAGGTCGCCCAATATCATAAGATATAAGGATAAGTCCAGCCTACAAAAACATGCATAAAAGTTCACAGAACGAATGGGAACAATCAGCATGTCTTTTCTTGGGAAGCCATTACCTAAATTAGCTGGTCACCTTTGAACCACCATAAGATAGGAATACAACTTCATGCTAAAGATCACTTGTTCTCTCTCATCTAGTATTTTCTCTGTCTCCCGGCAATCTTTGAGCAGCTCCCTCGCATATTTCAGTAACATCTATTTCTAAATCACTTTTCTGCTCTCTCTTCCCAAGCTGTCTCCCTTTTTGAGTAAAACTCTTTGTAGGACTATCATACTTCACTCTTCAATAGCCCTCCTACTTCTTACCTCTGTCCAACTGCTTCATTTGCTCGCTTATGACCTGTTTGCCTGTAAACATTTATAATTCTCATTTTAATGAGCTTCATGATACCATTATTCAGTTATCATCACTGCATCCCAAACTGTTTGGTAGTCAGCTCTGTATCAGATGACTGCTTGAATCAGTCCTCTTTCAAGTACTTGTCTACAGATTCTATTTGGAGTTGATCCAGATCAGCTTATGATACATACCAGTTTCTGTGGTAGCTCATGATCACCTGCTTTCTGTATATGAGTTTTATACCATGGCATCACCTACACCTCAAAGTGCAGTTATATACTACTTTACTCATAATAAAGACAACCTATTAGATGGTTGAGTTCTAGTGCCCAGATATAATATTTGCAAATGTGTCACTGCTTCTCAAGGAGGCTCCAATGTCATCCTACAAAACCAACATGAAGTCACTCATGCTAAAAGCTGTTAATCTTAAAATCTTCCTACATGAATGCTGGCCTTTCAGATTTCTTTTCTATTTATTAATAACTTACCAGACAATCACCAGACAGAAAAGGTCTCTGCACAGAATAAGCCACTAGCTGTAGGATTCACTATTTCAATTCTTAACTCTAAGACTTTGTATATACCATTTAACTTGTTTCCTCATAAGGAAATTGGGATAACTGCACCTGCTTTCAAGATCTTGGAAAGCCTTAGAATTTATGCAAAATGTCCTAACGTCTGGCATACAGGAGACTTTCACTAAATAGTTCATAATGATAACAAGTCACTGTATTACATTGCTATACTTACTCTAGCACCCTTATCAACCCCAAAATACAGTGTTCATCTACAGTCTTACTATCTATCATGACACATTTAGATCTCTTTCTCCCTTTTATACTCTACTCATTTCCCAATGCCTGAAATAGCCTCACTTTCTCCATTCAAAAAATTACCTCTGACTCTCTTTAAAGAAAAGCAGCTTTAACCAGGGATTTTGAGTTTAGAGGGAAAGGTGGTTAGAGAGGCAATCATTTAAATAGTCCCTCCTATATTAAAATGAATACAGTAAATTGGTATGCAGTAAGATCTTCAAGGTTAAAAAAAAAAACAATAAAATGAATGTACACCTACTACACCCTTAACTCACATTAATTTTTCTCCAAAATCTTCTGTAGAGTCCATGAAAGCCAGGATCACTGTCTTCCTCGTATCCTATAAATATCATGACTAAATGGGTCCTTTGTAAAACACACTGGAGAAAAAGATAAAACTAATGAATTCTCAAGGCTCTTCCAAATCCCAATGTTTTGTCATTTCAGAAAGCAATTCATGAGAACTCATGAGACAATGGAGTAGAGGAGGATAAAACTAAATACTCTTTTGACCTGATACAAAACTAGTTTTAAACATCTGGATTTTTCTTCTTGATTATATTCAACTAATCAATTAATGGTTCAAGGACCATCTAAAAGATGTTTTTTTGCAACTGTGTTCTCAAATTCAATTAAATTACACTATGCACTCTAAAATGAACAATTTTTTTATACTCACTTTTATGAGATGGCTCTGAATTTTAATACAGACAGGTAAACTTAAAATAACTTCAGTCTATCAATCTATATTTATGTATTCATTGGCATTAGTACATTTTGAAAATGGTTTGCCTCAAAAGGAAAAAAATAAACTGTAATCCATAGTATTCATTGTCCCTTTCCCCTTATTGAAGGCTTCCAGAAAGGCCACGATGGACTTCTTAAATAGAATGAGAAATCAATGTTAAAACCACATATTTCTTATTAAATTTACCTTAACTATAAGGTAAAAAGGTGCTTGCTGCTCTATTTAACACACACACACACACACACACACACACACACACACACTAGTGGTCCTTCCTAAAGTGACTTATATTTGAAAATGGCAAAGCTTTCCAAATATTAATCACAGTAATTCCAAATTCAGTTCTCAAGGTAGTTCAATTATGGCACAATAAATGAATGATGGCATTTAATTCTAAATCTCTGAGTTTTAGAATCCAGAACATCCCTTTCATTCCAGTTCAAAAGAGTTTAAAAGGTATTCAAATGCTACAACACACCTGTCTTTCAGTTACAGGCATTGCTTCAATGAAAAAAACAGCTTAAAAACCATGAAATGAAATCAATTCCACATAAAGCTATTGTAAGATTCTGATCTCTAATCTGACTTGTAAATTAGATGCGTGTAACTTCCAACATCCAGCAACCTGCAGATATTTTTCCTAGCAGGATGGCAATGTTAGTTACACTGCACTCTGACCAAAAACATGCAGTGGTGGCAGTGGCACAATGACAAATTGAATAGTATATTATTTGAATAAAGATTTCAAGATAAGTCATGAGGGAACCTTTTGCTGTTTGTAGATCAACTGCATATACTATATAAAAAGTAATCTATGGTTTATATCTAGGCTGTAGAGGTTTTGTTGAATGCTAAGATTTTTAAATGTTGAAGATTCACTGAGGAAAAAAATGGGATTCAATATTGAGAGAATCCACCCACCTCATTTCCCAGCACTGCTTTCAAATCCTCTATTACTAGTATAAATAGTACACCAAAAACAAGGACTCTCAACCAAATAAAACATCAATTTGATTCAGAGAATACTTAGATGTTCTAGTTTTCTTCTGATTCAATACTTCTAAAAAACAAAAATACATAGGTTTATTTTCAGTTCATACCTGCTCATCAAATCATTTTAGTGAATGTAATTTAGTTAATAGGTCTAAAAATATTAATTTATGAATTCAACTCTTCTATTCATGCTAATATTATACAGCATGATTTTTTTGCTATTAAAGAGTCCACTGAAAACGATGTTTTCCCAGAAATTTCTGAGCATAGTAGTTTTTTGCAAATAGAAACATATTTTAAATACTCTAGATCAGGGCAAAATTTCAAGAATCCCCTAAATAAACACTTCCACGTGAAAATCATAGTCCTGAAATCAGCCCTTTTAGTAAACAGATGTTTTTCTTCACTGTATTTCCCTTCAAGTGAGATAATCCAATACTAAAGTTGATAACTATGAAAGTTTCATAAATATAAGATCTTTAAAGTTTGATTACCAAAGCAATTACTACATATCATTATGGAATGATAATATAATACACATTCCCCAAGTAAAGTTCAAATTTACTTAAACCACACCAACCAATACCACCAAAAAAATTTTCATTTTTTTTTTCAGTCCTGAAGTCCTTGGAATCACAGGAGGGCTTGGTGCCATATTGGTGTCACACTCTGCCAGTCATCCAAAGAATATGCCAGACTTCTTTTTCAACTCCTTTGTCTACTAGTGCATCACTGGACCCAGCAGGCAGCCCACCAACACAATTTCAGTAACGGATTTTGGCTCTCTGTGTATAATAGATGACAATCTTAGGAAGTATCCAGTTTGTTTTATAGCTGAGAGATTTGAACCTGCTGCAGACGTCACATCTAAATTCTTAGATGGATTTTTATCATCAGTGTCACCTATAAAATAAGACAATGTCACCAACAGCATTGTCCTAGAAAACATCTATTTCAGCACTGCTAAGCTTTCAGCATCATGACTGATAGTATCTTATTTGCCTGAAATGGATCAACAAACTATTGCCTGGGGGCCGAAATCCAGCATGCAACCTATTCTTGTACATCTATGATCTAAGAATGGGTTTATATTTTTAAATGGTTCAAAGTGTTTTAAGAAGACTAATATTTTGTGACATGTGAAGATCATATGATGTTAAATTTCCGTTTCCATAAAGCTTTATTGGAACATGGCTATATTCTTTCATTTATGTATTTTTCTACAGCTGTTTTCATGCTACGGTGGCCAACTTAAGTAGGTGCAAGACAGTCCATAGGATCTATGAAGACTAAAACAGCTACTGTGTGGTCCTTTGCAGAAGTTTGCCAACCCATGGATGATTTTTTTTTTTTTTGATGAGTAGGTAACATCATATATAGTGTATGTTGCACAAATAACCTAAGTGGAAATATTATGTTTCCCTGTCTTACTTCTATCCATTCAACTGACAAGTATTTGTTGGGCCAGACCTGTTACTCCAATGCAGACAGCTCTAGTCACTTTACTCTCCCTTTTGGCTCAGTCTTGCCTCAGTCCAAGATGTTAATATTTACTTTGGGCAGCAAGCAGACAAGGAGCTCACCTTCAGGTCAAATTCCAGTTCACAAACATTGGCCTGCTCCACGTCCCCAATCTTTCCTCGTTCTGAATTTCTGCTTTTTATCAACCATTCTCTGTAATGGACTTCCTGTGCTAGACATCAGTCTGAAAAGTCTGTATTTTCTGCCAGAGACACCTGGGCAATGGGGCTGAGTCACAGCATTCTTTGACTGAACTATGCCAGCTGATCATTAGTTCTATCCCTGCCCTAACAGCCATCCTGTATGGTGGATTTGTTTTGGGCCCCCTGTGAACAGTCTGCATATTCCAACATTCCTCTTGGCTTCCACTATTCCTCTGGTCACGATTGCCCCTGAAGTTCATCACTTTTCCTTTTACATCGAAGCTTCTGGCCAAAGACTCGTTCAACGTTCCCAACAGGGTGTCATTTTGTTATTTGAGTTCAGTTCACATAACAAGGGCCCTAGAAAATTGTATCTATATAGATGGATTCCCCAACCTAGAAACCACCCAACTTAAAGCATCTCTGATGTTTTAGCATCTGCTCCAAATGAGAATATATCACCCCCCACCAACCAAGTAGCTTCTAGAATATCCCTTTTTTCCCTCCACCATTGCTAGTTGGCCCAAAGTTTCTATACTTGCTTCATCTGAAAGTGTTACCTATCACTCACCATCCACATGGGATGCCCAAGATATCTATGTCTCTTGAGCATTGCTTCAAAATGCCTCTTGTGCTGTCACTAAACCTTTAACAACCCTGTTTCTGTTGTGAGGGAAAAAGGAGAGTTTCCTGCCACTGCTGGACTGCAATGGAGAAATATGTTTGGCTAGATTTCTAGAAGTCAAAAGTATTATTCCACAAACAAAGATGTTAATTAGTCCATAATGAGGCTGAAATGCTCATATTATTAATGGCACTACAGAACCCACCTTTAATTCATATTACACTGTTGCAGATAGTTAATTCACAAATGCACTCATAAATCGTAGATTGACGGTACTAGAAAATAGCTTAAAAAATGTCAGGACAGATTAGCGTAGTGTATGGACTTCAAAGAAATGGGTTTTTTGTTTGTTTTAAGAGACAGAGTCTCACTCTGTCACCCAGGCTGAATGCAGTAGCACAATCATAGCTCTTTGCAACCTCAAATTCCTGGACTCAAGAAATCCACCCACCTCAACCTCCCAAGTAGCTGGGTCTACAGGTGTGCATCACCACCCCTGGCTAATTTTTTTTTTTTTTGGTAGAGATGAGGTCTGGCTATGTTGATCAGGTTGGACTTGAATTCCTGGGCTTAAGCAACCCTCCTGCCTCTTCTGAAAAATGAGAGTCACTACAACCCTGAAGTAATGTGCCATGGTGAACAGCTGCGAAACCACATGTATACCTCACAACCTACGGAGTGGTATCAAGCACGAATAGCCTGACAAGAATGACCATTAACCGTATCTCAATTTGGCATAGCAACCACACAGGCAGCATCCATTTTAAAAACAAAAACCTTCTTACCCTATCAATATTTGGAAAATGTCACAGTAGTCCACTAATACATTCCTATAAGCAGAAAAAGAGACTAGAGGCATGTTAAGTCCATATTCCAAAGGAATACTCAAAAGACTAAAACTTTAAAACTTTGTTCATTTGATGAATCTAGACTTCCTCCCTTAAAGGAACAGTTTTCCATCTCTTTAGTCAGGACCGCTTTGTGTTGTTAAAAATTACTGAGTACTCCCAAGAGCTTTTGTATATGTGGCTCATAATTAACAACATTCACCATTTTAGAAATTAAATTAGAAAAAGTTAAAGTATTTATCAATTTATTTTTAAAATTTAATAAGATAACATATGTAATAGGACAACACGTTTTAGGAAAAACTATTGCTTTCAAAAACAGAAAAAAGCTTTGTGTGAAAAATTATGTTGTTATAAAAGCTTTACAAATTTCTTTCATGCCTAGCTTAACAGAAAACAGCTGGATTCTCTTATCAGCAGCGTCTACATTCAATCTGTTGTGCTATGTTGTTTTGATTGAGCTACATGAAAAAAAATGGCCTCACACAAATATGTAATGAGAGAAAAAGAAGTATATGTATTCATAGTCCAATCAGATAATTGTGGATGTTATTTTTTGATACTACACCAAAACTTGACAAGTAGGAGTTAAGGGTGAGTCAAAATACAGAATCTCATACACGTGAACTCTTTGTATTCCATTACTTGCTTTTTTAAAAGATCTTTTACCCATAATTTTGTAACACTGGTCACTTTGAAAATATTGGCTCATTGAGATATGTAGATATTACAAATCTTCACAGAATTCATCATACAATAACAAAAACTCACATTCATTAAAATCACCACCCATCTAATCAGGAAAGTCTTTTAAGTACTGGGAAGCTGACAATGGCACAGCAGGTAACACAAGTTTTCTAAAATTTTAATTTTCACTTAAAAGTTTGAATTTTATCATTGGCAACAATACTGTCACTTGTTTTCCTTGAAGTGACAGGCTCACTTTGTTCATTTTCAAGAAAATGACTGCCAAATTTCTAAGTCTAAATAATCACAGTTTGTCTGGTATTCACTCTTTCAAGTAAAAATGATGTTTCATGCAAAATTTGGCTAGTTTCACTAGCAACTCAAAAAAAACCACATATGGATTGTTCCTCTAGACAATGTACTCTGGATACGCAGCAGAAATGCATTTTGCATATTCCCTATTCATCACACCAAATATTAAAAACAATGTATACTTAAAGGTCAAAATTTGATAAATTAGCAATTGTTATCACTTCATTAAGGACATTCTTAAGTGAAAGTGGCTTTTTCTTTTTTTCTGTGAATGCACAGCTGTGAAGAACATCATGATTACTAGTACAGTTTGATCCTACTGCCATTTAATTTCTAGGATGCCTAGTTTCATCCATAATTGCTTTTTATACCAGAAGGACAAATGTCAAAGCAGTAGAAAAGGCAAAAAGTTATTGTTACTATGGTAACAGTTTTTACCTCATCGACACTCCTGAAAGGGTCTCAGATATTCCTGGGGATCCGTACACCACAATTTGTGAACTACTATCCTAAGGAAACACTAAGAGCTATGAATAAGTCAGTCACCATCCCCAAATCCATAGTGAATATCCCCCATATAATATACTAAATAATCTATATGAATTCTTGAACTCAAAATTGGTCTAATTTGTTCCCATAAATAATAGCAATTAACGTTTAGTGAGCACCTACATGTATAATCTTATTTAATCCTCATACTAAACCTACTAGTTAGCTGCATACGTATGCCACAGGTAAGGAATCCCATGATGAAGAAAGGTGAAGTTACTTGTCTAAAGTCACAAATTCATTATTTATTGTATTCAAGCATAACCAAGTATTTTGCATACCTTCCTCTTAAGTCTTCACAACCACCTTTTTATTATCTTTATTACCCTTTATTGTTCTTTACATCTGTATTCTTTAAATCTTCACTACTAATTTTACAGACTAAAACTTTGAATCAAATAGGTAAAGTATCCTGCCCAAGGTTACCCAAGTGGAAAGTGATGAATCATCCATACACAAGTCTGTCTGACTCCAGAGTACAACACATACTTTGCCTTGCTATACCACGCACAAGCGTATTATTTGTATATAAATAAACTGATAACTACAAGAGTCTTCTATAAAGTCAATTGAGTAAGACCTCTATTTGGAAAGATTTTTACTAATTTGATTACCTCTGTCTTCAAAAAGAACAAAACCTACTTCCTTTTAAAATGATACACTTTAGTTAATTAATTCACACTATCTGAATATGATAATAGAGTAATATAACTAACTTATTTAAAAAAAAAAAGATAATACTAAGAAAGACTAATCCCCCCATTTATATGAGAAACGGAAACTCAGAGCAGTTACCAACTAACTCCCCGCAAAGGCTTGCTGCTCATAAATGGTACAGAGTCAAAATCAGTCTGGACTGACTATGAAACCCAAAATCTGCAGTCACACTGCCTGCATACATTTAAGAAGGCCTCAAGCAATGACCCAGGAATTCCTCACAAGGTGTGGATACAGAGCTTGCTGATATCATACTCACCTACCCAAGGTAATCAAGATATGAATTATCTTGTATCTTAAAGACCAAGAGGTGAAAACGAAGCTGGTGCACACTGAAAATAAAGAGTCATGTTTTCAGGTGCTTTCAGAAAAGAAAAAAGTAAATTCACTTATAAGGTGTCAGCATACATCTCTGTAGCTGAGACAAGCTTGCTTCTATTTAAAAAACAAAACAAAAAAAAGCCTAGAATACAATGTCATCATACCTACACAGGCTCTCTACAGATTACACACTAGCTTTCAGATGCCAGGAGCCCAGGAATGCTGCAAACCTTAGTAATTTGCAGCAGATAATCATTTTCCTAAAACTAATCAATCCACAGAATTTTCAAGTTAGGACCTATAGAGGTTAGGCATCATACCCCAACCTTTTGTTTCTATTTTAAGGGCCTACACTGCAAAAGTGCTGCTTAATATTTAAACCCAAAAAAGGACAGAGAAGGAATCATGGTTTATCTATCTCAATCTGCTCTTATAACCTGCTGTAACTCAACTTTTAGGAATTATAAACATCCTGAGATTGGACAGAGGAGTGTGGCTTTAATTTCAAAAAACTTGTATTCTTAAGGAGTCCCCACACACGTTTGACAGGAAGGTGACAAAATGGAAGGCTGTGGTGTACCACTTAAAACAGCAGGCAGTATGGTAGAGAGATGAGCAATTATACTCATCACAGAATACCACACTCTGGAATCCTATGCAGCAAAGAAAAAACAAAACTATAGAGCAACTTCACCTCCTTTAATCAATGATTCCTAACATGACCTAAAAGAGTTACAATCTAGTAATATAAAAACAGCTGACAGATATGTATGTAAGGCTGTGGTGTACCACCTAAAACAGCAGGCAGTATGGGGGAGAGATGAGCAATTACACTCGTCAGAGAATACCACACTCTGAATTCCTATGCAGCAAAGAAAAAACAAAACTATAGAGCAACTTTACCTCCTTCTAGCAATGATTCCTAACATGACCTAAAAGAATCACAATCTAGTAATGTAAAAGCAGCTGACAGATATATAGGAAAATAAAAAAAAAATCAAGATTGAGGTCATATCCCCTGACATGCATCATTTACACTAGATTCCCCCACTTATCTGAATTAATTTCATGTACCTCATTTCATTCAGATAATTGAAGTTTTCCTATTAGAGTTGTAAAGTGTTTACCTCAACATAATTAGTAAACTGTCCACTTAAAAATACCACTACAAAAATTACCACCCCCTCGCCTCTACACATATACACATACTCCACTACCATTCAAAGTATATGATTTGGCCTTCACGGGAAATTTAGTTCAAAAGTCCTCTTTAAAAAATTAGCACAAGAAATTCTACCAAAAAAGTTATGGTCATTACCTTTTTAATACAGAGTGTCTGCATTTCTTGTTAAAGACATGGTAATTTGGGTGTTCAATATATGACTACTGTTCTGAAATCAAATTAAAGGTTTAGACTACTAAGAGTTTGACGACTTGCCTCAATACAATAACTGGGATCGTATAGAGAACAAAATCAAAGAGGTCTCTCTTTTTTATGAGCAGGCATTTAAGGGCCTTTTAATGAGAATTTATTCTTAGTATATAATTACTAATCAACAAAAATAGGGCCATTAAACTCACTTCTTCATAATAAAACTTCTAATAGTAAGAAATATAAAATAATAGATATACATTAATCAAATTCAGGAAAAACTGAAATGTCCAATGCCTTACAAGACAACACAGTGAAAATAATATACCTTTTCTTAATTAAATGTCCTGTCAGGTGACTGATAATGCCATTTTTTTATATGGATAAGCCTATAATTTAAAGCACACAGACTCTCTAGCACTAATGATGGCAATGAAACATCTAAACTTCTGGAATGAATTTTAAACTTCTATATGAACACCGGCTTCCCACACTAATAACAGAACTTAGTGTTAGAAGGAATTTATATCTAAACTACATTTATCACCTGCTATGTGCCAGGCACTGTATTGAGTGCTAGGGATACCTCCAGGAACTGGACAGATTCAGTCCAAACCCTGGGGTACACAAGGTCTAGAGGTAAAGATAGATAATGACGATGCTCAAGGAATGTGTAATAGATACCTGTGATGTTATTTTATATACACCCACAAAGAGAGAGAGAGAAAGATGAGAGAGAGATTCCATGCACGGTTCCTGGCTGGTAAGTACCACAGCCCTTGATTCAGGCTTTTGGTATAATGTTAAGGTGTGTCAGGCCTCAGGGGATGGCCTCTGACTTTCTCCTGGCCCAAGGCAGGATTCTAATCGCCTTTCCCATGCTCCGCCCCCAACCCATAAAGGATGCCATACTATACCCTGGAGGAAGGAATGCTGTCATAAAGGCTCCACAATTCTAATCGCTTTTCCCATGCCCCGCCCCCAACCCATAGAGGATCCCATACTACACCCTGGAGGAAGGAATGCTATCATAAAGCCTCCACAAAAAAACAAAAAAACTTGGTTCAGAGAGCTTCCAGAAAACTGAACACAGGGAGGTTCCTGGAGAGCAGTGCACTCAGAGATCACATGGAAGGAAGGGCTCTGTGCCCCTTCCTCCATACCCTGCCCCACATGTCTCTTCATCTGTATCCTTTGCAATATCCACTATAATAAACAAGTAAATGTGTCTCCCTGAGTTCTGTCACTCCAGCAAATTAATTGAACCCAAAGATGGCATTGTGAGAACCCCAATACCTGATCAAATGAAAGCTCAAAACTATGAGGAAAGGGTAGAAAATCAAACACTTGAAAATAATGAGCTACCATTGAACTGCACAAAAATCACCAACTTATTGGAGACACTCGTAAGCGTCCCCACTAAGAAAGCAAAGAACCCAACAGCAGGCTAGTCAGGAAAGACATTCTAACTTATGACTGGGTGAATCCAGGACGTCCTAAAGTCCCTGATACGAATGAAAAGTTGACTCTCAAAAAGTTCAAATTACAATACCCATGAAGCCTAGATCTCAGTATCTAAGTGGTCAATCTGGTGAGTTCACATGAGTCCAGAAAACAGTATCACAGGATCCTGGCTCTGAAAGACCCCAACCACCTACTTATGGACAAGAATGGGTCCCAGCTCCCTACGGGTAGGGGAGATAGCAAGGAGAGGGAGATCAGGCTGTTAGGGTGTCTAAACAGGCTTAAGACAAGGTCCCAGTTCCACAAAGGACCTGGAATACAAAAAGAAACCATGCAAGAAACATCAATTCTATGGACTACTTATCACTTACTAAGGAAAAACTGGAATTCCTTCTCTGGTTATTTTTTAAATACTCAAAAAAATTATCATCTGTTTAAATGACTTGTGTGATCCTACAGAGTAGGAGAAAAGCACTAGATATGCTTACTAATTGTCTGATTCTATATCCTAACTCCATCTATAACTATTTTGAAATATTCTAGATGCCTCACACACAAGTTAAGATGTTTGTCATTATTTTAAAACTCCTTATGAGAAAAGTGCTTTAAAAATGAAAATCTTGCAGGCAAACTGAGCACATCCCAAGGACATGGTGAGACAGCATATCTTTGTGAGCAATGGATGCTCAGGGCACCAGAATAATTCCAGATCCTTCCTGTTGTAGGTGACAGAGGTCTTAAACATCTTCTGTCTGAGTGGAAGAGACTGATCTGGCAGTGGGTAGGCCAGGCAGACTAGAACTGGCATCAGAACCAGAAATGACAGATGTGAGATGATTTGCTTCCTATAAATTAAACACCATCCTACTCTACTGGACAACCACTTTCAGTAATAATATTAGTAGAAAAAAAAATGAACACAGTTCAAAGATGTCCCTATGAAGGCTATTACCCATATGACTCTACATGTTCAAATAGGAATCAGCCTATGGAATTGGCTCTGCATCTGCTCAACCCAAATTTTACCCTGGAGATTCAAAGAATGGAGTGTTGGTTGGTACTTTCCAAAAGAAAAGCTTGAAAATTTTCCTCAATTAAAAAAAATAAATAACCAGGCCAGGCACAGAGGGTTCACATCTGTTATCCCAGCACCTTGGGAAGCCAAGGCAGGAGATCGAGCCCTGCCTGGCCAATATGGCGAAACCCTATCACCACTAAAAACACAAAAAAATATTCCCCAGCCATGGTGGCACATTCCTGTCATCCCAGCTACTCAGGAGGTTGAGGCTGGAGACCGCTTGAACTAGGGAGGCAGAGGCTGCAGTGAGCTGATATCACGCCATTGCAATCCAGCCTGGGTGACAGAGCAAGACTCTGCCTCAAAAAAGTAAAAAGTAAAAGTTGGCCAGGCATGGTGGCTCATGCCTGTAATCCCAGCACTCTGGGAGGCCAAGGCAGGTGGAATGCCTGAGCTCACGGGTTAGTGGCCAGCTTAGGCAACATGGCAAAACCCCACTCTACTACAATACAAAAAATTAGCCGGGCATGGCGGCATGTGCCTATAGTCCCAGCTACTCAGGAGGCTGAGGCAGAGTAATTGCTTGAACCCGGGAGGCAGAGGTTGCAGTGAGCCAAGACAGCGCCACTGCACCCCAGCCTGGGTGACAGAGTGAGACTCTGTCTCAAAAACAAATAAATAAAAATAAAAAACACACTATTCTAATCGATTTAAAAAAGAAAAGGTAAGAATAAGAGAAAAAGAAGTCACAGTGTTCTTTATGTAACACCAACAAGAAGCATAACACATCAAATACAAACTAAAGCTGTTTAAAATATCATTTAGGACAGTTTGCCAAGGTAGTCCAAACTCTGAAAGTCACTTTCCTTACAAAAGCCTATATGCTGAAAAACATATCCTTGTAAAATGAAACCAAGATTTAAATGTGGCCTACAGTAACAATCAGAGGGTCACTCAATTCATATTGTCACACTTTGCTCTCGTGGAAACACTGTATTATTTTAGCTCACCTAAGGTGTTCTATTCCTAAATTTAAGTCCTATTCTTTCCCAATATCAGAGTGACTAACATAAGTTAAAGAACAAAATTTGCAGTGTTAAGTTTCCTCCCCCAATTTTTCTTAAGTATCTAACGCCTGCTACCTCTCTCAATATTGGAATTTAACCTAAAAGAGTACCTAGTTCAACACAAAAAAAGGAACTGAGTTATTTCAAGTTTACTATATCATGATTCAGGACTTCCAGGCACTGCTACCTTCAAAAATTAGATCAAGCCCAACAAGATCACAAGCATTTAAAGAGTACCCACTACACTTGACAACGGGTATACACAGATGAGTAAGACATGGCCGATCTTTCAAGAAGCGCCTACCAGGAAAGTGCATACAGGCCAACAAGTATTTACTAAATGTCTACACTAAACACTGTGCCCTGGGATGCAAAAAATTCATCCCACCACAGCAAGAACTTCAGGACTCATGCATGTGAGTCTCCCTTAGAAATGTGACGCTGGGCATGCTAGAATTAGATTATCGATAGGATTTTTCTTCCTAAGTGATAGTCATGCATCACATAACAACATTTCAGTCAACAAGACATTGAATATACACTGTGGTCCCGTAAGATTTTAATACCATATTTTTACTAAATCTTTTCTAAGTTTAGGCATGTTTAGATACAGTATTCACTATAGTAACATGTTGAACAGGGATGCATCCCAGGACAAATAAGCTATACCATATAGCCTGGGTGTGAAGTAGGCTACACCATGTAGGTTTGTGTGAGTACACTCTATGATGCTCCCACAAGGATACATTTCTCAAAACATACTTCTGTCATTAAGTGACGCATAACTATATCAAGGTTATATACACCGTAACTCTAAGACTCTTAAAATACCAATCTGCTGGAAGTGACATAGTCTATCTGAATTAAAACTATGAATCGATTATAAGGGCAAGATAATTACTAATTCAAAAAACTGGAAAGTAGTGTTAAAACTGATAGAATGAAAATACTTTTTAACTATGAGCAATTTATGGCATTTTAATCTAATGGGTTCAAATCATAAATTGAGAAAAAATATTAAAATTTAGTAATTACTTGGCTTTTTTTTGAGAGGGAGTCTCACTCTCTGGCCCTGGCTGGCATGCAATGCAGCAATCTCGGCTGACTGCAACCTCCGCCTCCCAGCTCAAGCGATTCTCCTGCCGCAGCCTCCTGAGTAGCTGGGATTACAGGCACGCGCCACCACACCCGGCTAAATTTTGTATTTTTAGTAGACATGGGGTATACCTATGTTGGCCAGGCTGGTCTCGAACTCACGACCTCATGATCCACCTGCCTCAGCGTTCCAAAGTGCTGGGATTACAACCGTGAGCCACCGCGCCCAGCCAATTACTTGGCTTTTTAAGATATCATAATCAAACAAACTTTAGTACAAGAATAAAAGAGGTCTGAATTACCTAGTTAAGTGTTTAATTAAGGCAACTAGTTCTATTCGGCTCCTACTAAATCTCATCAAGAAACTGTCTTCGAGCCTCAATTTTTCCGTAAAATAATGGAATTGGATTATACTGCAAGGTCCCTTACAAATCGAAAACTCTGTACTTCTGTGATGCATAAGATGAAAATGCCAACACAATTTTCAAATCAGGAGTAAAAAAGCCATCTTAACTTTGCAAACCGGTGATGTCAAAAAATCCACTATTTCCTACCTTATTGCAAGTATCATGCTTCAGATTTTACCTATTCATTGTTTTCAAGTATGTCAAAGAAAGTTTCGCGATTCAAGAGGTACTCCTCTAACCCTCAATACTAAAACTGTTTCCATTAAATTCAGTACGGGACCATAAGGAAAATGTATACCAAAAGGGAGTGGGAGCCAAAAAGAATCTAATCCAAGTCAGACCTGGAACGCACTAATTAAAACTCAGTATTTCACTTGGTATGTGGGTTCCTACATGAAACTCCCGTCATGATTAAAGCTTAAGGTTAAACAAGTTAATAGAATCCAATAGAATGGCTCTACTGAATTGTACTGAACTTCTTTTTCAGTAGCTCCTTTACCTACCCACTATGTTAAGCTTTAAAATCAACTTCCGGGGTAGCACCAAATAACCAAGATGAGCCACGGCAGCCGGGGACTGCCAACTGAAATCTATCTCGCGTGGAAAATCAACTCACGTTTTCCATTTCAAACTGCGATACGGGTGGAGGAAAAATTGTAAAAGCCTTCTTTTTGAACCTGCCATCACGGGGCCTCAAGGCAGTTAACTTAAGAATCTCAAGATAACCTAATGCCGCAGAGTTCTCAGAAGACTCTAAAAGTTGTATGTGCGAGAGAAGGCCAAAAAAAAAAAATGCTTCGGGACTAAAGTATTAAATTTCGCTGCTGAATTCCCAAGACTTAAATACCGAGAACCTTTCTACCTGGACAGAATGGGACTGTCTGGGTCCCGATGAAAATGGGAAGTTATGTGCTTAATCCTCAGACAAGGGATGGAGCGGGGCACAGTGAGGTCTTCACACTCGGATGGCAGAGGGGAGTGGGGCGCTGGAGAGGTCTCCAAACTGAGGGCGACCAGCAGCCAGACACGAAGATTACCCTCAGGAAGGCCCAGGGCTCGCACTGCAAGGGGCCAAGCGCCGGGCAGCCTGGTGGTCGGTGAGGCATCCCAGCCAACTCAGGCCAAACCCGGTCGCCCGGCCTCCCTTCTCCCGTGCGAGGGCGACGTGCCCCAACCTGGTCCTCGCAGGCTGCGCGAGTAAGAAGCGGAGCGCCGGGCGGCGGAAAGCCGGCACGCACGACGTGTAGGCACCAAGAAAATGCAATTCGAGCCCCGCCAGTTTGCAGAAGGAACAAAACGCAAAGGCCTGGACGCCGCATTCCGAGCGCGGGGCGGACCACGGCTCAGGGAGCGCAGCGCGTGCGCCCGGGAAGCGCTCGGCTCTCAGCTCCGCCTCCCCCACACCCGCCCCCGCCCCCGGCTCCCCGCGCCGCAGCCTCCGCTGCTGCCCCTCTGGGAACTCCGCGCAGCGCGGCCCCGCGAGGCGGGCGCCGGGGAGGGGAGGGGCCGCGCTCCCCGCCTCCCTGCCGGCCCGCGCGGCTCCCAAGCCCGGAGCCTACTCACCTCCTCCTCCTCCTCCTCCTTGTCTCTCCCTCCTGGCCACCGGCGCAGCCCAGCCGGCGACGCGCTGACGCCGTGCCCCTCCCCCGCGGCCGCCGCGGATGCCGCCGCCCCTCCCGGCCCGCTGCCGCCGCGGCCTCCGGGCGCGTCAGGCGCTGGCCCCGCCCCTCGGCCCGCCCGCGCACTCGAGGCTCCGCCTCCCTGCGCAGGCCGGACTCTGCCCGCGTGGGGTCCCTAAGTCAGCGGCCGCTGTCGCCCGCGCGAGTAGCTCTGCTTCGGCCCGCGGGCTTGGCTGGTTGCACCTGCCTACTGTCCCCCGGCCTCGCTCCGCTCCCCACCTCCCTTCGCGCCCTTTCCCATCTCGTCAACATCCCGTCCGCCCCTTCAGCTTTTTCGTACTCTTTCCGCAACCTCCTCGTCCTGTTCTAAGCTCGCATAGTCACCTTCTCTTTCCTTCTGGAAGGTCTTTGCTGCTCACTAGGTCGACCTCGGCTTCCTTCCGCAGTTTTCCAGCTGGCCCCTTGCATCTTCTTTCCCTGTCCTCTCCCCGGCCTGCTGGAGCCTCAGGGCCCCGGTGCGTTCCCGACTCCCTTGCTGACACCTCTACCTGCTCTGCAGCCCATACCTCCTCGACAACTGCTTTGCCAATGCGTCTTAATTTCCCTTCCTCTGGACCCCCTCGGATCCCTCCTGGCAAGGCTCATGCTTTCCTTTAACTCCATTTTTCGCGTCCTTTCAGTTCTGAATACTCCACACACTTCTGATGCAGTTTGAGTATTCAACAGCTGCATGTTCACGGTCCCACTTACACGAAGAGAGTCACATTGAATAATTAAAAATCACAAAGCAAAGCAACAGCAGTGGAGACCATCTTTTGACTTGCATAGTTCCAGCTATACTTCCCTTATGCACTAATATTCTCATTGCCACTTGAATTTCAAGGAATGGGATTTTTCTGTTGGGGCTTAAAATTCACAAATGTTGGATGTTTTTTCCCTGCGACCTAATTTCACTTCAGCTCTTTTATTTATAAAATACATAGTAGAAAGAGTACCAGGAAGTCCTCGGTGTTCTTGTCTGTAAAGTGAAGAATGTGTCCCTTCCTCCTTTAAATTTCTGTGATTCTGAAGTAAAGGATTTTGTATACGGAAGGAAGGTGTAGGTTAAATGAGTCTAGCGAAGGCAAAACATGCAGATATAACTGGAGGTCTGGTTTATTAAGTAACTTCATTTTTGAAACTGCAACTTGGAAGAGTTAGGCTGTGATGCGGAAATGAGTTAAGGAACATACCAAAATAAAGGAAATTGATTAGGCCTTTGTAGTTACATCCAAAGTTGCGTTAAGTTATGTCAGTAAATATTCTTATCCTTAAATTGAAGCGTTGAAACTATCTTCCGTTCCAAACAAAATCCAACTCTGTGTGGACATTCAAAGTTTAAAACCATTGTTGAATTGAACAACAGCATTGTAAGCATTTGAAAGCCTAATAAACCATCTGTCCATCCACTTTCACACAAATTGAGAAACAGGAGTAAATGCCAAAACCTGAAAGTGAGTGTTCCTGACTACACATGAAACTAATAAATCCTATTACACAGAATAAAGTACAAAATGCTCCTCCACTTACCATGGGGTTACTTCCCAGTAAACACAATGTAGGTTAAAAATATTGTAAGCCAAAATTGCATTTAATGCTAGCAATACAGCAGATGGTCCTTGACTTCCAATATTTACCACTTTAGGATGGTATGAAATATATATGCATTCAGTAGAAACCGTAACCCTATAATAAGTCATAAGAAGCTCCTCAACTTACCATGGGGTTACATACAGATAAGCCCATTGTAAAATGGAAAAATTCGAAATTGAACCACGATATCTGAAAAATCCCAAAGGTTATGGCTGCCATTTCATTGATTTAAAAATAGAATTATGTAATTTTATAATTAATTTGGTCCTTAAAATAATTGGGAGTCTAATCCTTTCATTTTAAAATGAAAAAAAAATTTTAATCTTTTTAAATTTGATTCAGAACTGTAGCACAGAGAGGTTAAGTTGTTTACCCAATATTACCCAGCTTAATTGGAAACAAAGCCAGGATTCAAACTCAGACTTTCTGTCTCACATGCCTGCCAGTATCTGGCTCATATTAATAGTTAACACTTACATAAAGCTATTCAACATCAAAATTCTTTGACATTGCAGCTTTGCCTGCATGGTCTGAGTGATGTATGAAATTGCACTTGGCACTAGCTAGGAAGGTATTTTTGTCAGAAGCTGTTTTGTCCCACTGGTTTCAAGGATTCCCGTTGCACAACTTTCATCTCAGTCAGGGTTCATCTGCATGATCCAGGCAATTCTCGCCAGACCTCCTGAGCCATGAACCAATCAAATGCATTCATCCTCAGTAGTGACAACGGCTGTGCCTAATTGTAAGAATTTTAAAGTCCCTGTTGCCAAGAAAATTACGACATCACTGAGGAGGTAAAATATGAAACACAAAATGATAATTCAACATTATTAATGAAGGATTCAATTGTAAATTTCCAATTTTAAACTGGAAAATAATACATGTAAATTGAGGGAAGACTTCTTAACAACAACAAAAAAGGACAAAAAAAATGAAATTCAGAATTTAGGTTTACTTATAAAGAAAAAAGATAAAGGAAATTGCTTAAAGGCGGTAAGAAGAAAATAGGCACATCAATAACGAGGAAAAGGTAGGAGATCCGCTGAGCTAAAACAAGAGATTCATTTCAGAAACAATAGAAAACTAGCTAAAATAAGAGTAGGATCATTGATAAAGGGCCTAAATTTGAGCCTGAAATATTTATTCTAATAGGAAATCATCTGTGCGGACTTGGGATGGGGAGAGGAGGACAAGACAGGAAGACCATAGCTTGTCAGGTTCTGATGAAGCAAATAGAATTTATAAGAATACTTGGTCATAAATGCAACTAAGGAAAGACTTGGGTTCACTGCGTATGTATAGGAATCAAAGAAGAGAACGAAATCTCTTAGGATTGTGGCAAGAGTCAATAACAGGATATAAAGACCTTGGGACCTTAGAGTTGGAAGATGATCAACACTCACTGGTACAGCCTCTCAACTGATAGACAAAGGAAACCAGACATTTTCCCAAGGTAGATCCTCATCATCACAACCTCATTCCAGAAAACGGTAGTTTACTGTTTAAATAGAATTAGAAGGTAAAAAAGGAAACTCTCCCCTGTTCCTGTTCCTGCTGGTGTTTTATGGTCAGCTTATTGTTATTTCTACTTTAGTCTCACTGATACAAAAGTGCTCAGTAATACAGTATATAATATTACAGGAGGAAATAAATCAATCAGTGTTCGTTAAATATATACCAAATGCATTTCAGTACGTTTCTACTCAGAACTCTACTAGTTGTGTAAGCCTAGAAAAGTACAAAAAGGGAAGAGCCTCCGATGAAGAAAGCTTACGATCTGGTTGAAGAAAAAACTTCAATGCAGCTGACACGATAGAGAGTAGATTCCATGGACAGTGAGAATAACATATGTGAACTGGATGGTATATTTATATAGAAACATGGAAAAATACTGCTGAATGCATTGGAAGTGATACGATCTATAAAGTTCATTATTCAACACATTTTTATTAATCTTTAAGCACCATTCTAGGTATTGGAGGTGAGGCAGTAAAATAAAAAGCTCCTGTTCCTATTGAGGTTACATTCTGTTCAGGAGAGACAGAGAAGAACAAGTAGATATACAACAAGTGTTCCGAAGAAAATAAAGTGCAAAGGTGTCAGAATGCATGTGAAGGGAGTAGGACTGACCTTTCTGAGGAACACTTAAACTACCGCTTGAATGAAAGAAACAACCAGTCATGGATGATCCAGAGAAAAGTAGTAGTTAGATAGTAAGCTAGTGTAGAGCCCTAAGAAGGGGTCCAACTTTGTGCATTTGACACTGTAAAAAAGCCAAGTGTGTCTGGAGTGTACGGAACTAGGAGTGACGCGAAGGAAAAGAAGCTGGGGAGGTAAGTAAGGCCTTGCAGATAAGAAGGGATTTTGAGGTCAAGTTAAAATACGGATATTTGGGCCACGCATGATGGCTCACGCCTGTAATCCCAGCACTTTGGGAGGCCGAAGTGGGCGGATCACCTGAGGTCAGGAGTTCGAGACCAGCCTTGCCAACACGGTGATACCCCATCTCTACAAAAACACAAAAATTACCTGGGCATGATGGCGCCCACCTGTAATCCCAGCTATTAGGGAGGCTGAGGCAAGAGAATGACTTGAACCTGGGAGGCGGAGGTTGCAGTGAGCCACGATCGCACTGTTGCACTCCAGCCTGGGCAACAGAGCCAGACTCTGTCTCAAAAAAAAAAAAAAAAGCTCGATGGATAGATAGATAGATGTTTGGAAGATTAGTCATTTTGGCATTCTGGATTTGAGGAAGGAGAGATTAGCACCCGGAAGACCAGATGGAAGCCTGCATGATAATCCAGGCAGGAGGTGATGTGAGGTAAGCAAGGTTGATGGCAGGGCTAGCAAGGAAGATGAAAATGTCAGGATTGAGTAATGGGTATTCCAGAGGGGTGGTAGGCAATATTGGTTGGAATGAGTCCATAGTGTCAAATGTAGCAGAAAGGTCAAGAAGAACATGCATTAAAGAAAAGCTAATATACTTAGCAACAAGATGTCACATGTGAACTCCAACAGAAGAGTTTCCATAGAATGAGGAGGTAAGAAGTAAGGGAAGGGAGGCAGTGAACTTTCTGACTATAAAACCAGTACAACTCAAAGTGTGCAAAGGATACGTGTATTTTGTTTGTCTTTTAAGGCCGTTAATATTTTGAAATACTATTGAGTTTTAAAATCCATTTAAATACTCCCATCAGGTCTAATTTTTTGTCTCCATACTGAGGGGAAAACAAATGTTTTCGAGACATATCTGATACACTTTTCTGGGCCAAAAAGCAGTCACATCAATGACTCCTTGCTCTAACTGTAATTACAGAAAGTTCACTTTTATTCCTGAGATATGGCAAGAACCTAACCATAAAACTACTGTGGAAAATGTAGCATATCAGTTATGGCTCAATTTTTGCCATCTTTTAAGTCTAAACCCTGAAGGCTGTGGGTTGGACCTTGGACACATTGTATATTCTCACTGAACTCCAGGTTTTCATTAAGAAAGAAGGGGAATCACCCAGATATTAGGCTTATAAAGAGAAACTAATATTCTGTGAGATGCACATATATGGATACCATGACTCCAAGTGCAACTATTGCAGTCTGGAAGAAGACAACTCAGTTGAACTAGACGTTATTTTGCCCAGCAAACTGCAAGTCCATTAATGAGTACTTTTCTTCCCTGGAAACAGATAAAACTAGTTTGGCAGACCGAGTAGGAGGCAAAACCTAAGATCCATCCATTTGTAGCGATGCAATTGAGCACCTCCAGGAAAGCAAGCCTGCCTCTGGCTAAGCTGTGTTCACACATGCATGTGCATGCCTTCTCCTGATTGTATGATGTCGTTGGGTACAGTGTGTTAATTTGTTAGGTGTTATTGAAAGAGGAAATGCTATTAGCACTCTTTTTTATTTGGAATATACTTCATTTTAAGATCCATTGGGGGCAGTTAATCTCTTGGGATGGTTTGGAAAACTTCATTAAATTCAATGAAGGAAATACAAGTGTAAGTGATTCTAAAAATAATCATGAAATTTACTATGTTTAATTTGCTGGCCCAAGTGCTTCTCAAGTCAGAAGTAACCAAAGATTCCTAGCATTAATGAACAATTACCATATTGCTGAAATCAACACCATATTTAGCCTTTAAAGCCTTCTTGTTATTGGTGCTGGAAGAGGCCAAAAACATCAGTAGCCCAGGAAGCATAAAATGTACTCTCTGTTGATGAAATGATCTCTTTAAATTAGGGTTTAGCTATTCCAATACTATAGTGCGAGAGAATTTGCTTTGTCATTGTTACCATGTGGCCTAGAGACAGAAGCGTTTCATACTGTGGTTCATCCTGTACCTTTTATCAAGGATAAATTCATGTTTTCGTTTAAAAACAAAGAAAGCTTACATAATCTCTCCTCATGATTAGCCCTTCCAGTAATTATCTGTTGCTTAGAATCAGTGTCAGCCAACCAAGTTCAAATGGCAAAAAAAAAAAAAAAAAAAAAAATGTTTGATCTGCTGTGATGTGATTTAGAAGACTGTGTGCATGGAAGGTACAGCTATGCACATACAGAGAACATATTTATCTAATTTGACTGCCAGTGATTTAATTAATGTTTGTCAAGCACTTTGAACATGAAAAGAACTATCTGAAAGCTGAGAGCTATTACTCATAATCATTTTTCCTATTTGTTGAACTAAAATTAACATACAAATGTGATACTCTTATGGTATCTTTGAGAGAGATGCTCCTATTCTAACAAATTCATTGGACCACACTTTAAGAAAGTCTCATTAAAACTTCAAGGCTCTGGTTTTTGAAAGTCAAGCTTCAAGCTGGTTGAGTATCATCCATCAGTAGATTTTGAAGCATGCAGGCTAAATAAACACCAGTGACAGCTTGGGGAAGTGTATGCACCTGTTTATTGAGAAAAAGTTAACAGGGGCACATCTAAAATAAGAACACATACCGCAACCTGATTTTCAAGACACTTTTGTGCATGCCTACACTTAAAATTACCCATATTATCATCTAATTTTTTTCTTCTAATTTTCTCTCCAAAGAATAACTACTAATGAGCACGATGCCTTGGTAACAATCTGAGAGAAAAAGAAAAAAAGGGAAAGACCCTATTTTACAGCTTTGAGAAGAAGCAGACATGATGTTTTCCATTATTGTTGTTTCTCCAAGTCAAGTATAAGAGCAATTGGCAAAAGAAGAGACATCTTGAGGAGAAAGTAAGGAGCCTGGACAAGGGCTTGGTCTATCATTATTTTCCACATAGAGATTTTAGCAGTATTGCATTCATACCTGCAAAGGACTGGTGGGGTATTTGTTGAACTTTCCAGGACCGTCGGGCAGAATGGACTCCCTGTGGAACAGAAGGTTGACTCTGACTTTCCCAGAAGACTTGTTTTTGAATTTTAGTTTCATTTTCTTTACATTCCAGTCCCCTAAGGAGAATTTTTATTTTGCACCTCAATGTAGAATCTTCTTTCTGTGTGTGCTATGCAGCACACATATCTTGATAGGATGCCTGATTAAAACACTAGTCCCATCTCAACCCTATTAAACTGAACTATACATACAGACCTGGAAAGGTGCCCTTTCATTAAGCTCCTCCATAATTTTATGCTTTCTACAGTTCAAGAAAGAACTCTAGAGGAGGTATTGCTTACCATGTCTGGCCATTCTCAGCACAGATCTTACTTGTAGTAATCAGATGCTGCGGGAACAGTGGAGTCCACCAAACATTAAATGGCTCTCTTACAATTTCCACACTCTCAGGCCATTAGCTTGGGGCCATGTAACTACTAGTAACCAATGGGCTTGCAGGGAAATGAAGAGTGTTGCTTCCAGCTCTAGGTTCTTTTTTTTCTAGCTCTGTCAACCAGGCAGGAATACAGTGGCCCAATCTCAGCTCGCTGCAACCTCCGCCTCCTGGGTTCAAGTCATTCTCAGTGCCTGAGCCTCCTGAGTACCTGGAACTACAGGAGTGCGCCACCATGCCTGCCTAATTTTTGTATATTTACTAGAGACACAGTTTCACCATGTTGGTCAGACTGGTCTTGAACTCTGGGCCTCAAGAAAATCTGCCCTCCCAGGCCTCCAAAAGTGCAGGGATTACAGGCATGAGCCAATGCACCTGGCCAGCTGCAGGTTCTTAAGAGCACTCCCCATTTTCCTGCCTCTGTGTCCCTGGAAGCCCCATTTTCCAGATGGTGTAGCTATAAGAAAGAAGTGACCCTGCATCCCTGGGAGTGGGTCTGGAGAGCAACTAGACTCCTCAGGAGACTTCTGATGAATGAAAAGTAAACCTTTAACAGTTTAAGAGCTCAGGTGTCATTCGCTACATTAGCGTTGTGAAACCTATCCTGACAAACACAAACTGATTTAGCTCTTTCACAACTGCAGAAACATTTTTTCAACTTTGTACTGTAAACAGGTAGCAAATAATAGAAGGAACAATGTAATTTACTAAATAGATCATTTAAGTGTACAAATCGATATACAAAAATCATAAATAGTATCTTGTATGATAGGAAAAAATGCTTTTTTTGTAGTTCAGTTCTGGCTTTAGTTTCCAATCCTCGCTCAAAGGAAAGAATTAGTAAAATCTTTAACCTACTATAGCTAGATAAAATATCTTTGCCTCTGCTTTGCCTAGATCCTCTTCTTTTCTCCATCATGGCCATGCATCATTAACAGTCCATCATCTGGGTTCTCAGATGGATGTGGTTCCCATGTCCATTGCCAATCAGAAGTGGATTAATTACTTATTTGTATTTGGTGCTTAAAATTTATTCCTTGAGTGCATCAACT
The DNA here is from genome assembly GCA_963573385.1 of Cacajao melanocephalus. Taxonomy (NCBI): domain Eukaryota; kingdom Metazoa; phylum Chordata; class Mammalia; order Primates; family Pitheciidae; genus Cacajao; species Cacajao melanocephalus. The sequence goes on along the minus strand of CAUYLG010001641.1, from coordinate 31,736 downwards.
AAATTTCTGTGACATTATTCACTAATATTCTCAATTTGTTACCGCACAGATGTGTGCAATGCTGAAACAAAGAGATTTCCTCTTCTGTGTGCTTTGGGCTCTGCCCTAACACACCTGGGTCCAGCACCTACGGGAAGGATGAATCACACAGCTTTGATGAAGGGGATGAGTGATGGAAAAACAACTTCCATAGAGGCCTTACACTTGGCAGAAGTCACTGATCTATACTGTTTGCTGATCTACCCCTGAAGCATTCTCTCTGACAGCAGAAGGCCAGTTTTTGCTATTGAACCATTTCAAAATCACTGTTTGAAAGCTACATATGCACATAAAGAAAGGGCAGGGGACATTTTCCTTTCATGGATTCTCAAGCACTACAGAGACTCTTTCGTCAGCTACTATGCCCATACTAACCAATCTTATAGCTGCCTCAAATCTTTTTTTGAAACAATACGTAAGCTAGCTATATAGTTTGCTTCTCCCATGAGTAGAGTACAGTTAATAACATTTCTTATGTTTTAACACATCACCTTTCCCTTAATTCATAGGCCAAATAGGAAAAAAAAATAATGTACTGTATTCTTTTTCCTGTTGCTTTTTCAATAATTCACTGAACAAATCCAAATAACATTCCTGGAGTCGAGTGGAAGAACCATATGAAATGCATTCATTGAAATCTTTTTCAATTCTATTTAGTATTTATTTGTCCCCATTTTGAAATTGGGCTGTGCTGCTTTTGTTCCTATAGAAAAGAAGTTATGATTTAAGAAAACTTTACAAAAGGGAAGCCGATCTTGATGTTATCAAACTTCCCTCTTTTCTTTTAGCAGAATATTTGAGAAAATGCCAATTGGTGTCGCCTATCATCAGAACTTTTCAAGATCTGATTGCTTTTGAAAAATAACTTGCATAAAACTATCTGACCATCTTTAACAGATAATATATTCCCTTCTGAAAGGTTTGTACCTACATTTGTCTCGATGTACTCAAACAATAAGACCATATTAAATGTTTTAGATGAAATGATGCCATAACTAACATGTTCTCCCTTTTTGGTGGTGGGTCGGGCATCAGTGTAAACTCAGCATTTGGCTGGGCACAGTGGCTCATGCCTGTAATCCCAACACTTTGGGAGGCCAAGGTGAGTGGATCACCTGAGGTCAGGAGTCCAAGACCAGCCTGGCCAACATGGTGAAACCCCATCTCTACTAAAAATGCAAAAATTAGCCAGGTGTGGTGGCACGTCCTTGTAATCCCAGGTACTAGGGAGGCTGAGGTGGGAGAATTACTTGAACCTGGGAGACGGAGGCTACAGTAAGTCAAGATCGTGCCACTGCACTCCAGCGTGGGTGACAGAGAGAGACCCCAACTCAAAAATAAATAAATAAATAAATAAACAAACAAACAGACTTGGGCATCCATATTGTTTCATGGTAAATGTTAACCAGAATGCTGTTTTTGTCCAGACTGTCACTGGATGGTTTTACAATTAGAAGATTCACTTTAAAATGAAAGTCTGAGGTTGATGAGGCAGAACCAGTTTTTTTAAAGGGAAATTCTTATTAGTACAAAATATTGGAGGACAAACAAAATCAATTTTTACAGGCAGATTAACCAAATTGTTCATTATTGTAGTAAACATTGCAAAATCAAGAGGACAGACTATATTATAGACTATATTAGCCATACCCAAGCCAGAGAATGAAGCAGTATGTACTAATTTATGTACAATAATTGTTCATACTAGCATTTTCATAGTTTGGGCAGTGACTCATTTTGTTCCATGTGACCTTCGTTCTCCAAGATGGGTTGCTATTAGAAAATAGAAGCAATAAAAATAAAATAGAATTTTACTAGGCTGGCTTTGGGTTTTTAAAAATCCTTGAGCATCAAGGGTAAAGCGGAAGACTAGTGTTAGGGAATCTGGTACCTTTACATCTTTACAGTAGCTTGAATATTTGAAAAGTAATTTGTTTCTTTTCTTTTTTATAAAGGACATTTAGTAAGGTATATTTCAGTGGCGTATCATTTTAGCATTTAAAGAGAATGACCATGCAAATTAAGCTAGGTAAGCATAGTCTTTTACCTTTTTTTAATCTCGCATTTCTAACATTTGGTTTTCCTTTGGGTATAGATGGATGTGTTAGAGGAGGGGTATATTTCAAAGAAAGAGCTTAATAAAGTAATTTATTGGCAGCAGGTCACCACTAATAAGCAAATAGTTTCTAAATCATGAGACTGACTAGATTACAAAAGAAAGGGTGGAAACTGCTGCCAAAAGACACAATTTTTAAGGAGTTTTCAAAGATGATGAAAGGATCTAAATGTCCATGCTACACATACACAGAATAATTCACTTCTTAAAGGTGTTTCACTAGGTATTTTTAAACTTGTTATTTTGAAAATTCTCAAACATGCACCAAAGCAAGAAAATTTTGCTTGTTACACGTGATTTAGGTCTCATCCCTTCTTTGATGCTGTTTTTATGGCTGGAATATTTTAAAGAAAATCCTTATGTCGTGTTATTTTACTCCTAAATACAACAGTATACATTTTAAAAAAAAGAAAAGAATATTTTCTTATGTAGTTGCAATGCAATGATCACACCTATGTATGTTCAAAACGTCTATTTTCATACCCTTAAATCATTGCTAGTGATTAACATTTTCTCATTTTATTTTTATTTTTACTTTACTCATTTCTCCTTTATAGCCACCTTCTCAATTAACAAAAGAAATCCTACACCTTGATTAGGTTATTTTTTACCATATTCCTTGGGCCCTTCCCATGCCTTTCTCTGGCATGATGTATATTCAGACTCTTAATGCCATTTCCAAATTCTGCATTGCCATTGCCATGACGCAAGAAAATCCAATTTAAATTCTGCTCAAATTTCAAAGTTCATAGAGTACAAAAATACTGTAATTTATTTTTTAAAAAATGAAATAAATCCATAACCTAGCTGTGCCTGCACTGAGTAATCGTTTAGGTAATTTCTAGGATGTTTCTCCTGGAATCCTTCACAAATATAGAAAGCCAACTTTGACTAAATGAAGCAAGTAAACAAATACATAAAATTGAAAGTAAATGACTGGAAGATAAGGTTTGAATCCTAGCCTGAATGAGGACAGGAATCAGACACACTGGTTGAAGAGATTTCTATGGAGAAGAAACTGGTGGGCAGTCTCTTGAGAACACTCCCATCAGGATATAAGGGCTCCAAGTGTTCTCCAACATTGATTGTATCACTCTTCTCTGCTCATGGCTAGTCAATGGCATGTGCTACCCTTGAAGGGGTAGCAGAATCCCTTCAAACTTGACGCAGTCTTACCAAGACCACACACAGTGAGGCAGGGGTGGTTTTCCAAAGGAAAAACAACTGAGAACACCAAAATAAGAGCAAATGAGTGTATGATAGGCAAATTCAACAGAGGGGCAGGATGAGAATGTAGAAACTCTTCTTGCTCTCATCAGTGGCTCTCTGTTCTTTAGCTCTTACTGATGGGTCACTGAGAAAACCAGGCTTTCTCACCAGCTCTGGCTTTGTTCATGTGTATATGTCTGTATGTATACTAAAAACTGTTAGAAAGAAGTAGTTTCCTAGAATCCCTTTCTTCATGTCTCCTTCGTCATAAATCAGCATTTCACATAACTACAACATCCAAGCTGCCAGACTGATGAGTTCTGTGCACCTGATACAATCCCACTGTCTTTTTCAAACTACTAAAGATGGATATTTAAAATCCACTCTAATGTACAACTTCCTACTTCCTTTTTGGATCTCACTTTTACTCATTTAGCAACTTTCCTTACAGTTCACTGTCATAATAAAAAATAGTAATTTCAAAGCCTAGATCATTCCCCCTGCCCTTTCTGCCGAAACAACTCCTGCTCTGGCCCCAGCCACGTTATTTATTTGTTTGCTTATTTGTTTGTTTTTCTTTTTCAATTGTTATGTTAGGTTCAGGGGTACACATGCAGGTTTGTTACATGGGTAAATTGCTTCTCACTGGGGTTTGGTATACAAATGATTTAATCACCCAAGTAGTGAGCATAGTACCCAAAAGGTAGTTTTGCAAACCTCACCCTCCTCCCACTCTCCACCCTCAAGGAGGCTCTGGTATCTATTGTTCTCCTCTTTGTGTTCCTGGGTACTCAGTGTTTAGCTCCCACTTATAAGTGAGGACATGCTATATTTGGTTTTCTGTTCCTGCACTAATTTGCTTAGGAAAATGGCCTACAGACTAAAGGTCTAAAAGAAACGGCGTATTCCCTATGGACCAAATATTTCTAGATCCATTTTTAAATGGAGTCTCACTCTGTCGCCCAGGCTAGAGTGCAGTGGCATAATCTCTGCAACCTCCACCTCCTGGATTCAAGCAATTCTCCTGCCTCAGCCTCCTGAGTAGCAGGGATTAAGACATCTCCCACCATGCCCAGCTAATTTTTAGATTTTTAATAGAGATGGTGTTTTGTCATGTTCACCAGACTGCTCTGGAACCCCTGACCTTAAGTGATCTACCTACCTCAACCTCCATAAAGTGTTGGGATTACAGGTGTGAGCCACTGTGCCTGACCCTGGACCAAATGTTATAATCAGTGTTTAGAAGGTTAAAGGGAAGGGACGTTGTTCATGCATTATTTTGATTTCCAAGTAAACAAGCTTCACCTATCTGATTAACCCACTATAAAGTAGTAGCAAAAACTACTACCAGTTTAGTACTAATAGTACTACTACTAGTAGTAGCTAGTAGAAATAGAAACTACCATAAAGTAGTTTCAAGCTATCTTCAAGATATTTTAGAGTGTATGAGAAAGCAATTCACTCAGAAAAGCTTGTGGCACTTTTAGATGTTAGCTCCTCTCTCTGCCTCTATTTCCCATTTTCCAGGGATGATGATTCTGCCCATTGGATCCTGGAGGCACATTCTGAGTAACTGCTGGGGACAGAGTTCATCTAACAACAGCAGCTTCTTCTAGCCTGCTCCAGGACCTAGTGATTTCCTGCTAACCAATTCCTTCCTTTCAACTTCTCTCTCTACTACACTCCTAAGAAAGGGCTTGCTATCTTCCCTTCTATTTCAAGCTCTGACTTAAATCCAGTATATCATTAATTTATTAAATCCAGTATGCCATACTTAACCCAGTATGTCACGTTTGTGTGTGTGTGTGTGTGTGTGTGTGTGTGTGTGTGTGTGTGTAGTGCTGGAACCTCATCAAGGAAGGGAAAGGGCTGTAATATGAGGTGGGGGCAGAGCATGTAAAGCCTTAAGGTCTGGGTTAAGGTTTCTGAAGTTTATACTAAATGTAATAAGGAACTGTGGTAGAAATCTATTTGGAGAGAAAAAACTCATACACCAGACTGCCCCTTCCTCTGCCCCAGGAAACACGTGACACTTTATAGAGACCCCACCTCTCATTCAAGAATACCATGATAATATTTTATATGAATATGGATATTAGTATGCAGACTATATATTAGGAGAAGATGTTATTAGTCAGAATATACTAGTCAGGAATGAAAAGCTAAGAACCATTTATATGGTAGAGTGCCTAGAGGGAACAAAGGAAATTAAGTTAGAAATACCACATTAGTTTCTGAGAGCTTGGACCAATAGTCTCACCTTATGAACATCACTCTCCCACATTGTAACCACATACAAAGCTTCAGGAAAGCTTATTTCCACCTATTCTGATTGTTCCCTGTTGCATTCCCAGAACTACTTGGAGAGTCCTTGTCTCCAATTTGCTCACCTGCCAACAAGCCCAGAGCTGACCTAGATTTTGTCTTATCTTCATGAGCACTAGGTGGGTCAGCACTAAACACCTAGTTGTTTACTTTGCCCATTCTTCACCATCTTTCTTGAGTTTTCTGGTCTGCCAGACTACCAAAATGGGGATACAGTTTGGCTTAGGGGATTGGGGCATGGGAGGAGGCTCAGAGAAAAACAGCAACCATGGCCCAGTTTACTTAGTTTCATCCCTTGACTAGTCTTGGGTTATATATAAAGAAAGAAATATATCTAAAGAAAGATATATCTAAAGAAAGAAAAACAAACCTTAGTTGGTGGATAATTACATTCTACTTAAACTCAGTATAAAGGTCATTGGTGATGTTGTTAATTTCTACAATACCATGATTTCCTACTTCTCTAACTCCTTCTAATCCTTAGCAAACAATTTTTCTTCTACCTGTATGCAGTCATTCCTCCCTTGGTATCAGAGGATGATTGATTGGTTCCAGGACCCCTAAGGATACTAAAACTCACAGATGGTCAAGTCCCTGTTATAAAATGGTGTAGTATTTGCATATAACCTGCACACACCCTCCTTTATACTTCACATCATCTTTAGACTACTTACAATACCAAATACTATATAAGGCCGGTGCAGTGGCTCATGCCTGTAATCCCAGCACTTTGGGAGGTCGAGGCAGGCAGATCGTTTGAGCTCAGGAGTTCAAGACCAGCCTGGGTCACAACATGGTAAAACCCTGTCTCTACAAAAAAGAAAAAAAAAAGTATTTTTTTGTTGTACTGTTGTTTTTGTTTTCAGAATAATTTTGATCTGGGGTTGGTTGAACCTGTGCCACAGAACAAAGGGCCAACTGTAATCTCCTATTCCTTAATGTAAGCCTTTGTGAACCCAGAAGTATCTGAGAGAGGTCTCAACCAATTTAGAAAGTGTATTTTGCCAAGGTTTAGCTGTGACACAGACTCAGGAGGTCCTGATAGCATGTGCCCAAGGTGGTGGGTGTACAGCTTGGTTTTATACATTTTAGGGAGACATGAAACATCAATCAGTATGAGTAAGATGTACATTGGTTTGGTCTGGAAAGGCAGGACATCTCAAAGGTGGGATTGGGGAGCTTCTGGTTCATAGGTAGATAGGAGACAAAAGGTTGCATTGCATTCTTTTAAGTCTTTGATCAGCCTTTCACTGAACGAACAATTTACATCGGGGGCAGGTGGGTAGAGGAATAGTCACTTAAACCTTAGTCTGGCTCAGTGAATCTGCGTTTTTGCATAGACAATAGGACAGAAGAAGCAATCAGATATGCATTTGTCTCAAGTGAGCAGAGGGATGACTGAGTTCTGTCCTTGTCCTGCGCCTGTGAAGATAAGTTATCAATTTACATTGCCAAGGTGAAATTCCACAGAACTGTTTTTGGATCACCTGAGCTTGCGAGGTCAAAGGCTGCAGTGAGCCATGATTGGGCCACTGCACACCAGCTTGGGTGACAGAGTAAGATCCTGTCTCAAAAATAAAAAATAAAAATAAATTAAAAAACTTGAGGCCCATATGGAAATTCCTTGTGGGCAAATCATGAGGGAGGTATGAAGCTTTTTTATTTTTGTAGCTGTCTTATTCAGGAATAAAATGGGAGACAAGTTTTCCTGACAGTTCCCAGCTTGACTTTCCCTTTTGATTTAGTGATTCTGGGGGTCCTGAGATTTATTTTTCTTCCACACCTTCTTCAAGGTTTGGTTGTTACCCTCTTTCTTTCGCATACACGTTATCTTTAATTGACCTCAATTGGTTGTCTTATCCAGGGAAATCTACCTTTTTTTCTCATCATCAGAGTCTTAGTTCAGGGTCTTATCATTTCTCTCCTGGACAACTGCAAAGGTCTCCTAATATGTTTCCTTCCTGAAAATCAGGCCTTTGCCTTATCACTTCTCTAGAAAAATCTTTCCAGGATATAAATCTGATGAGATCACTGCTCTAGCTAAGCCACTCCAAAGTCTGTAGTACCCACCGGACAAAATCTCAAATATTTAGCATGGCAAATGTCAATAGTCTGTCTAACCTCTGTCTCTATCCCTCCCTGGCAGCGTGTATATGCTTTCAGCCCCAGATGTAACAAAACTACTTAAATGTCCCTAATGTGCCTTCCTCTTTTATAATTTCGGGTCCTTGGCCATGTAGTTTCTCATGTTGACCCTCTCTTGTCTACCAGGTGACACTAGTTCACCCCTCCAGCAACACCAGAGCCTCCTTCTTTGTGAAGGCTTCCATGATTTCACCTGACCATACCTTTCCTCGGTACTCTTGTAGTAACCAGTCAGTACACTTATTATAGCACTTCTTATATTGCTATTTCTCTCTGCCGATATGCCCATTTTTCTCACTGGAGTGGAAGTTGCTCACATAAAAGGACTGTATAGTGTCTTTGTTTTAGTATTCTTGGCAACTAGTACAGAACTTGGGATATCATGGGCCTTGTTGCTTAATTTAGTGACTACACGAATGGAGAGAAACTATTCTACAAGTGTAAAAATCTATTAAGCCTGAGCACACAAAAACAGAGAGCTAGTAGGGACTTTTCTGTTTGTAAATCACATAAATGCAACTTAAATTAGCTTAGGATAAAAGAGGATTTATTGGAAAGACACTGGAATATCTCAGGTAATTGAAAAAAGACTTCGTCAACAGAACAATGAGAAAAAAGTCTGGAGCAGTTCACCCTGTGGAATACCTAAAACAAGGGTTAATTTGCCACTAGTGTGTGTTTCTGTGTGTCTCCTCTGGCCATCTCTTCTGGATGACCCTGTTCTTTCTCACTGTAAACTTTTTTCCACTTCAGTAGTTCTCGTCACTAGCTGCATATTAGAATCACCTGGGGGAGTTTTAAAGAAATATTGACACCTGGGTCCCATCCCAGACCAAGTGGATTAGAATTTCTGGGAGCTGGTGCCAAGGCATTTTTTTTAAAGTTCCTATGGTGATTCTACCGTGCAGCTGGGATGGCGATCTACTGTTCCATTGGGTTGGAAACAAAGTAGCCAGTAGCTCTGGTTTCAGGTCCCACACTCATAGCTTCCGCCTGAACAAAAACGGATTCACTGTCAGTTCTTATGTAAAAATTCCCAGGGAAAGAATTTTTTGGCTTAGGTTGGGTCTGGTGCCTGTCCCTGGATCCACTGATAATGTTTATGTATTGGTGGGGGGTCAATTAAATATGGCAGCTCATACTGGCTGGTCAGCTGAAGGGTGTGCATTTGGAATAGTAATCATTCCAAAGAATGGATTTGATGTTTTTTGGAGGAGGGTGTTGAACCTATAAAAAAATGTCTAATATATGCATAATAAAATTATATTTACAACAAAATTTAAAGTTCATTGGGAAACAACTGTTTGCTTGTTGGATAAATGAATAATAACACATAATGAATGGCAGTTTGTTAATATTGTATACCTTAGGATTTAAATATAAATAATAACTGTTTCACATAAATAATATAGTTCTTATTACTACTACATAATCCTACTAAGTTTCTTTTTTCCTCTCAGTTCTCTAGTGTCTGTAAACAATGTCAACGTTGTAAAGTTTTGTTTGTTTGCTTGTTTGGTTAATGCTGGTTCAGCTTACTCGTTTGTATACACAGAAACAAACAAAGGCCTAATTTCACCATATAACCCAAAACGTTGAGTCCCAGGCCAAGAGAAAAAACAAAGGACTGAGAATGAGAATGAACTCTGAAGGCTGGCATTTGAACATCTAAGTAATAGTTGGAGTTAACACGAAGGGGAAGGCATTTTCACTTGTGTTTAGGCTGTAAAACAAAAAACAAAGACAAGCTAGTGGGAAGGAATTTGCCAGCAGGCAGATCTATACTTGGGCTGAGAAGGTGTCACATTCCAGGGCTGATATTAGAAAAATCCAGAGGTATCTAGACACTCATGTCTGCCCCTAAAAAACTCCCCAGGGAGTGAGGAACTGAGAACGGTTTGGAAAACAGACAACAATATATAGTATCCGGTCAGCATCTTCAATATTTCATTTTACATTTAAAATTTTAAATATGAGAAACAAATGCAGAAATTAAGGAATAAAAAATATAAAAACATTTAAAAAGAAATAAAAGAAGATAATTTATTTAAAAAATAAAAAAATAAAATTAATTTTAAATAATACTGTGGGAACTGTGAATGGTAGTTGCCTCTAAGAAAAAAAATTGGAGGAAGCTTTCACTTTTTGCTTTATTTGTCTTTGTAGTTTTATTGTTTTATAATCATTTGGTGTACTGCATCTTTTAAACAATTACAATATAAATAAAAGTTTTAAAATAAAACATAGTAGGAATAGTAGAGTATAAAATTTTTACACATCTTAGAAGTGAGAGAAATTATCCCGGTTTAAAAAAAAATACCTGACATAGTTATCTTGATGAAATAGAGTGCATGATTCTATACCCGTAGGGAAAAGAAAACCCTCTGGGAGAGGGACAGCAAAGAGAACTGATATTGGATACGATTTTTATTTTCTGTGGGAGGAAAGTCCAGGAGACAGGAGAAAAGGGCACATGAACTAAGAGAGGAGGGCATTAAAGGGAGAAGTCTGGGGGTGGAATTCCAGCGTGTACATCTTAGTTTTTCCTTAAGCCAGTGGACTGGCCCTTGTTACCTCCAACCTAGCTCAGAAAAATAAAAGCTGTTTAGGTATTTCTTACAGTTTACAAGAAACACTGAATTTCAGTCCCTTGTGTTGAGTTCCCTGGGGATAAAAACAGAACTTTCTCAGTGAAAGGCTGGCACGTTAGAAATTCGTCCTGCCTCCTTCCTTACCGCTCTCTCCTGGACATGGGCATAGGGTAAGATAGACTGTTATTATTTCTGCTGTAATGCAGGAGATCCACTGTGGGAATTTAAATTCTACTGTGTATTTTAAAAATGATTATTAAAAGCATTCAGGTACAGCAGGCCTTGTGCTTCTTTTATAAAGGTTTAAGCAAATAAGCAAACAAACGACCGGGCTGTTGTTATTTAACCCGAGTCCCTAAGGCCCAATACTTCCTTTGAGTACATACATATGAGTTCCTTGGCTTCAAGGGAGTCATGACTCACAGCTGAGGGCAGAATTTGGCCCTTTGAATTCCTGCGACGGAGCTTTCAGAAAAAGAGAAAGAACACAAATAACGGGGGCTGGGGTGGGGGGGGATCTTGAATTTTATACAAGCCTAAGCTACTGAGGTCTATAATTCCTTGTGTCTGCTTAGTCATCTAGCCCAAGAAGGTGCTTCTTGCCCACTTCCACCTAAGTGGAAACCATATTGTTGAAAGTTCCATATCTGATGCAGATGATTTAGCAAACACCTTCCCACAGATATTTTTAAGACAGTTGTCTCCTTCTTTATGAGTAAAGTTTTCTTTCCAGCTGCTCTCCTTTTTGTCAGAGTGCCAGTGCGACTTCCAGTATTGTTCTGCTTAGGTTGCTGGGAGGCAAATGAAAGGCAGGGGAAATACAGTCCTGGGAGAGGAAGAAGGGGTCAGGGGGCAAGTAAAGCCTGGAGAGGGAGGAGATGGACTTAGAAAACCTGGAGGAAAACAGTGGAAAGAAAGATAAAGCAAGAACGTTAAGGAGAAGGGCTTACAGAGATAAGGAGTTCAAGGGAGAAATTCGAATGCCGAAAAACAAGAATGAAAGAATATATAGATGACTAGACTAAACACAGAAAAGGAAAATTGTTTCATTGCATTTTTAAAAAAAAAAAAAGGTGTTACAAGATCTGTTTTTCCCTCGACTTTCTGTTGAGCAATTTTTATTGACTCTTGTTTGGCAATGTTACAACGTGTTAACAAATATGGTCATCAGCTTCATGTTTTTTCTGGATCAAAATGTTTTATTTTCCATGTTTGTTCTAATAATATAATAAAGAAGAGTTGAGTAGAAGGAGAAATGTTATGAAAATTAATTCTCATTTGCTTTAAAGTACTTTACACCAGTTATAACTAAATCTACCATTTCATAATAATCATGAAAGAATATTAAGGTTCAGTTATTACATTTTCAAGATCTGGGCATTCAGATTTAAAATAGGTACTCTTTCAAAACAACCCCATCAAAACACAGTTTATTCCTTTATTCATTCATCTGACCAACATTTATTTTTTGTTCTAAGTATTAGCAATACAAAGTAGAGAAAGACAGCAAGAAGTTTACAATTTAGGGAGAGGAGAAAAATAGATCTGTGTTGGAGCAGATGGTGCTTGAGGTAGATGTGTAAGAATGATAAAAGTTTGTATTACAAAGAAGGATGTAAAGATAGGGAAAAATAGGGGAAGGTGAGACAGGTATTCCAAGAATAAGAAACTGAGTGTGTAAACACAGGGACAAGGGGACAGAAGAAATGGTGAGAGAATGAAGCTGAGAGATAAACAGGACAAAAGCTAAGAAAGGCTTCTTGTACTAAGTCAAGGTACCTACCATTGATCCTGAATTATATAGAAACCTTATCACCATCATCTTCTTCATTGTGACTACTACTATTACGATGAGAGAGATGTAAGCATGTTTATAAAGAATGAGTAAGAGAAAAGAAAGAAAGAGTAAGTAGAATGGGAGGGACTAGAGAGTCAAGCAATGGAGAGAATGACGGACCAAAATTCCTGATAATAAAGAAAGAAATATATATTTTGCCAATATCCTGTAGGAGTCTTAGGGACCCAATTCATGTTGTATTCTTCATGAATTTCACCACTCAGAGCACAACTCTTGGCGACACTGTTTATATAGACTACAACATGAAAGGGACCTCTGGAGTAGTGCATGGCTGGCAACCCTGGAAATGCAAAGCACGCATGGAGGAATTGTCCATTTCATTCATGCCTTCTTCTCTGAGCGACAGTGTGAACTGCCTCTAGTCCACTGAAGCTCTCTACACTGAAATCAAGGTTAACTACAGGTATCCACACTCCTATATGAACAGCTACAATCAACAGAGAAATATAGCTAAGTATTCTGTTTTGCCAACCTGATTCTCTTCTAATTGTCTTTCAACATATATTTTTTGAGCACTTCTTATGCCTCATTAAATTCTAGGCTAGGCTTTGAGAAATGCAAAAAGATGCTAAGCAATCAGTAGCCCCCAGTGGATTATAATCTGTTTGAGAGACAAGACATATCTACCCGCACAAAGCTGTTAGGAGATGCTGCAAAATATGTGAGAGAAACAAATTTTTTAAAGTAAATGCATTTCATGTAATTGAGAGAAAAAGAAGTTTAAGGTCATCTTGTTTATTGGTTTTCAAACTATGCTTTCTGGAACCCTGGGAACTGTGGCAATGCTTCAAGAGTTCTGCAAAGAATGGTGTATTCTCTGCCAAACACTGATGATTTAAATTGATCCAGGAGATTTACCAAGACAATGTGTGTAATAACAAAAAATTAGAAACAACCTAAATGGCTCTCAGCAGGGGCCTGTCTAAATGAATTATGGAGCCTTCATACACTGGAATATGAAATAGCTATTTTCTAAAGGAAAAATGGATCTATGTGTGTTGTTAGAGGAATACCTTCAAGGTCTATAATTAAGGGGAAAATGTAAGGTGCAAAAAATATGCATAGCATAATCTCATTTGTGTAAAATAAGTATATGTGTGTATTACATGGGCATGTGTGTTTGTATGAGGCTTACATATATATTAAATATTATTTCTGGAAGGACACAATTTCTGAAAAGTGTTTTTTTCTCTTAGTAGTAGGACTAGGAGTGATACAGGGAAAAAAGGAGAAATTACTGATCTAGTCCAACCCTTCATTTTATTGCTAGATAACTGAGATTCAGGAATAGTATGACTGACTTACCCTAAGCCATGGAACTAGCGTTAGCTAAAAACCTGAAACACAAACCAAGCTTCTTAATCTCTTGTTTGCTTCTCTTCATACCTCAGGAAATGATCACAATGGACAGAGCTGTGCACAGAAGTCGTTGATGTTTCTTGCTTCTGTCTCCCACAAGGCCTGCCATCCATTTTCTTTGCCATTGATCATTTCTCACTCTCTTTCTCCCTATCCTGTACACAGCTATCTTTTCTCTTTACCTAATATGTAAACATGTTTCACTCATCAAGCAGTGGTCTTCAAAGCTTCTATTAATGGTTGTGCTGAATGGGATTAATTACTCCTTGAAGGACAGAGTCTATCCCCATCTCAGGCAGTTGGACAGCTCCTGGGAGACACTCTCAGTGGATAGTGGTTTGGTTGAAATGCTTGTTGACTTCGTATGTTTTCTGAGGGGCAGTGGTCCCCACACTTGTAAATAGTGATAATTACCTGAGTCCCTCATCTTAGTCTGGTTTGCTGAGAGAATAGAATGTCATAATGGATGTAAAGGCACCACACAGTTCTTAACCACTTTAGGGGAGGAGTAGTATATTTAGGAGAAGTCAGACTCTAGGCTCTGTCCCTTACTGATATGTGTCCTTAGATAAACTGTGTGTTTCAGCCTCTGTAATTATGTTTTTTATCTGTTCAATGAGAAAAAGAATAACACCTAACTCCTGGAGTTATCATCAAGAATAAATAAGATATGAATGTAAAGTGGTTAGCTCAGTGTTTGGCATACAAAACACTCATAGTTGTTACTGTTTTTCTTGTTATATTTTCTTTTCTTTTCTTTCTTTTTTTTTTTTTTGAGACAGAGTCTTGCTCTGTCTCACCCAAGCTGAAGTGCAGTGGCGCAATCTCAGCTCACTGAAACCTCCACCTCCCGGGCTCAAGCAATTCTCCTCCCTCAGCTTCCTGAGTAGCTGGGATTACAGGCGCATGCCACCATGCCAAGCTAATTTATGTATTTTTAATAGAGATGGGGTTTCACCATGTTGGTCAGGCTGGTATGGAACTCCTGGCCTCGTGATCTGCCCTCAGCCTCCCAAAGTGCTGGGATTATAGGCGTAAGCCACCAAGCCCAGCCTTGTTATATTTTCCAAATAAGATATTTGTGTGCGCTCAGGTCTATTGATGGTAGGTCACTTCAGTGCTCTCTTATTTTGGCCAAATTAATATAATTTCAAATTCTCCTTGGAACTTTAAGCAAACCAAGAAATCCATTTTATGTCAAGAAATCAAGCTGTCACTTCTGTTCATTTGTACACTTTTTTTTTAATTGAGCAACTACCATGTACAAGGGTCTGGGCTAGGTATTGGGGACACAAGGATGAAAATGACACAGTCCCTGTGCTCCAGGTGCTTAGAGTCCATGGGCTGTCCTGTCATTCTCAATCTCAAGAGACAGTCCTTGGCCCGTGAAAAACTAATCACATTCATTGTATTTATGGGGTAAAGTGTAGACAGTGGCAGAATAATTGATTTGCAGGCTGGAGAGGTGGAGCAAATCATACAGCTCAGGTGTTCTCAAACTTTTTGGTCTCAGGATCCTTTTACATTCTTAAAATGTATTAAGGATCCTAACAAACTTTTAAAAATATGCATTATAGTTATTGTTAATTGTATTTGAAACTAAAGCAGAGAAATTTGGAAAATACTTGATTAAAATTAAGAATAAACGTGCTAACATAAATAACATTTTTTGGAAAAATAATCATATGGCTATGGTGTAGAATAGATGATTACTTCCTGAGTTTTAACTTACCTTTGGAGAAGGAGAAAGTGAGAATGAGCTATTCCACAATGGTGAATAGGTTCTTAGAATAGTGGTTTAAGAATGCTCATCTATGACGCATGGTTCAGTCAGACATACGCCCATCCAGACCTCTGTGTGGCTTAGAATCTTAAGGCCATCAGCTTTATCCCAATCTCCCACTGCCTGTTTTTCTCTGCCCTTGAGAACTGCCTGTCCAAGGATGTTCCTCAGCGATAAAGGTTCTATGTTGTGCAATAGGGAAAGGACTGCTTGGAAACTCTGACGTTTGGGTTCTCCAGCCAAAGACCTTGGACAGGCATCATTAGGAGCAATAAATAAACACAGCATCAGGACAGAAAGGGTGTGGACTTGCACGATCAGAAACAAAAGAGGAATAACTTCCTGAAAATCCACTTTGTTTCTGAGATAGGGTCTCACTCTGTTGCTCAGGCTGGAGTGCAGTGGCACGATCACAGCTTACTGCAGCCTCGACCTCCCCAGGCTCAGGTAATGCTCCCACCTCAGCCTCCTGAGTAGCTGGTACTATAGGCACATGCCACCATGCCCAGCTAGTTGTCGTATTTTTATTTATTTATTTTTAATAGAGATGGGGTCTCACTGTGTCACCCAGGCTGGTCTAGAACTCCTGCCCTCAAGCCAAATCTCCTTTCTGAAATATGTTTTCTTCTATATGTCCTAATGTCTATGAAGAGTATCATTGTTTTCTCAGCCATCAAGGATAGAAAATGTGGTCAACTTTGATTTTTCTTTTTTTTTTTTTTTTTTTGAGACAGAGTCTTGCTCTGTCGCCAGGTTGGAGTGCAGTGGCACAATCTTGGCTCGCTGCAACCTCCGCCTCCTGGGTTCAAGTGATTCTTCCACCTCAGCCTCTCGAGTAGCTGGGACCACAGGTGCATGCCACCATGCCCGGCTAATTTTTGTATTTTTAGTAGAGATGGGGTTTCACCATGTTGGCCAGAATGGTCTTGATCTCTTGACCTCGTGATCCGCCCGCTTTGGCCTCCCAAAGTGCTGGGATTACAGGCATGAGCCACCTCATCCAGCCGGTTGTCTTTGATTTTTGGGGTTCTCCTCTATCTGCCAATTCTGCTTTAACAAAAAACCCGAACTCAGCAAGGTAGAAACAGGTAATGATTTTACAGCTCCTCTATCACTGTTTTCAACTGTGAATTTCCTTTCTCTGTTCCTTACTACATCTTCAGCAGATCACAGAGCTTGGAGTTACTTTCTATGGCCCAGATTAAGACTAATGTTCATTCATTTAAAAGTCCTGTCCAGGTAAAATCACAACTTTTGTTTCCAATTCAAAGCGTATGACCTTATTCTACTGTGCAGGCTCCCTCCAGATCTGCAGTGACCTGAATTGGAGGCCCACCCAGGTCAGGAGTCCCCCACTGTGGCTTACTAGTAGAGTCTTAGGATTTCACTGACCCATAGATTGTGGTGTGTCTCCTCTTCATTCTTTCCCATGTGGAAGTGTTTAGTGAGGTTATCTTGCTCCTGTTCCATCATTGTATATTGGTTGTGAAGCAGTCCAATAGCTTGTTATTTAATTTACAGTTATTTGGATCAAAATGAATGACTATCCAGACCTAATCTAGAGACTATCACAAGATTCTGAACTATGAGACTAGTCCCATGAGTAAATAGGAATTTGGGATTATCTTTTTTAAGGAAAGAGTGAATAAATTGTGCAAAAGGTAGGGAGTAGTATTATGTGACCAAGAGGGCAGATGGTGACAGATTGCATTCTTGTTCAGAATGTTTGTTACTCCTCCCTAAGTGGGACTAAACATCCCTCCCCCATGGACATCAGGCTTGCCCACGTGACTTATTTTGGCTAACAGAACGAGGGCAAAAGTGATAACTTTCCACTTCCCAGCAGAAGCTTTAAGGGGCTTTCCCTTCTGCCATGCCATGGCAGTGTCCAGGATGGAGCAGTTCCTTCACCCTGGACTCCAGAGTGCAGGCAGCACCAGCAGACCTGCAGCCGACATGCAATGTGAACAAGGAATAACCTTTGTTGTCATAAATCACTAAGACTTGGGAGCTTTTCGTTACCACAGAATAACCTAGCCTAAGGTTGCTATTAATTCTTAAACTGTTTTGCATGCCTCGTGTTTTCCTCTCCTCCTCAGCCTTTGCATATTCAAGACTGCATGGTTTAAGCTAGCTGGCCTTTGCTTCTAATCCTGACTCTACCATTTTTTACCTGTGTCACCTTGGATAAGTCACTTGCTCTCTCATCTGTTCATCTTAAAAATAAAGCAAATGATACTAGGATATGCATACCTAGCATAATATAAGCACTTGATAAAAGTTAGTTTTCTACCCAATTTTGTTCCTCACAGGAGAGGTTGGCAGGAAGGACTATTTATTTACTTGAATTTTTGTTCTTGTTGTTTAGGAATTTCTCAGTAATACTTCTAGCTCCTATTTCTTACTTCAAAGATTTAAGAAATCTTAAAAAAAATCCTTACATACATTCTATTCTCCGCTAGTAGGAGACTACGCTTAGGTTATTTTCTTTGTCTATCTCTGGAATCTTTATGTACTATATTTACAATTTCATAATTTACTAAAAGTTATGGACTTTTGTATTCATGCCTCATCCTCATCTTCATATCCCATACTCTTTTTTTTTTTTTTTTTTTTGATACAGTTTTGTTTCCCAGGCTGGAGTGCAATGGCAAGAGCTCAGCTCACTTCAACCTCCACCTCACAGGTTCAAGCAATTCTCTTGCCTCAGCCTCCCGAGTAGCTGGGATTACAGGTGTGTGCCACCGCACCCGGTTAATTTTTTGTAATTTTAGTAGAGATGGGGTTCACCTTGTTAGCCAGGCTGGTTTCCAACTCCTGACCTCAGGTGATCCACCCACCTTGGCCTCCCAAAGTGTTGGGATTACAGGCGTGAGCCACCCTACTCTGCTGGGCCACCATACTTTTATATTTTGTGAGGGCAGGGACTATATCTTATTCATCTTTATAACTGTTTAGAACTTAGCTCACCATTATGTATGACAGTTAATAGATTGCATATTTACCCTTTTCTAGAAAACAAAATGATGAACTTATTTTTCAAGCTATCCTAATGAAGGAATTTGACGTGAATATGTGCCCCACTTGTCTATGTAATCAGAGGTTTATGTCTCAATCTTTCAGAGACAGACCTGCTTAGAAGAGGCCTGACCAGTCTCCTTTGACAAATTGGCATGATCTGAAATGAGGCATGCAGAGAAAAAGATCTCATTTAAGATATTTTCCCAGGGTTAGAAAATATCATTTGGAGACGTGAAAGCCAAAGGCCTTGTTTTTAAAAAATAAATTAAAAATTTGGAATTGTATGTTGTCTTTGTTTTTAGCAAAACTCAAGTTCCTAGCTGACTTCTGTTTGTTTGTTTTCTCTGGGAACCAAGTAGCTGCACTACACCCAAGCATGTATCATTTCACGACAATGACTCAGAAAGCAGAGCAGATGTCATGGCTTACCTAGTCCCTAAAAAATGCCTACCATGCAGGAAATGAAATAAGGTTCTTGGACTCAGCAGAAATGAGGTGAGGATAAAGAGGCTGCTTTGAATTTGTGGGCTTTCCCGGGCTGCTTTGGAAACATCTCATGCAAATCCAAACAGTATCTGGGTCACAGATAGCTTTTGACCAGTAATTTCTGAATATACCTCTGGTCTTCTAGTATACTTAGAGGTAGTAGGCCTATTTGGAAAAATAAAACAATTTGAATAAATTAGATAGTTTGATACATTTCCACCAATGAGGATCTTTTTCTTTTTCATAACAGTCTGCCATTCCTGGAACCATTTCCAAGGCCCAAAATTTTATTATACTGAACAACAAATAGAATCCAGTCATCTAGTGCTTCTACCAACAACTTAGATATGCATGATCTGTTGTTTCTGAGTATGGCTTTTTTGTGCTTCTCTCCATATATATAAATTTAGTCCAGCTTTTTAACCAAGAGACAGCTTGCTAGAAACATGAATTGTATCATTGTATTTGACTAAACATCTAGTCTGTAACTCTTATTACTTTAGAAGCCTGTCAGATGCTATTTGGAAACTTTCTCTTTAGTCTTGGTTATAATAAACCAAAAGTACCTAGAATTCTATGGGACATAGACTGTCAGGAAATGTTGAGTGTATCGTTTTTGGGGAAAAGCAGACGCTTTTACAAGAAGACTTCAATATGCAAATAAGAAAAGATTTAAGAATATGCAAATAGAAAAAGATTTAAGAATGAGGAAGGATTTAAGAAGAATAGAGCCATCAGGATGTAAAGCAAATCATTTCGTACTTACTTTGACATCCAGGCTTGTATACTATTCTAAAATGGGGGCTGTTACATTTCTGCCATGACAGAGAAGTTTTTTGGGGGAAATCCCAATGATGACCACAGCCTAAAAATGCACAGCTTAGAGGGAGTTTCCAGTGGATTTGGTCTTTAGCCAAGCCCCAGGCCACTCATTCAAAGTGCCTCTGCAGTATAACTAAGTGCTTGTCCTGGTCTAGCATCAGCATTTATGCATAGATAGTAGGAGTTAGTACTAAGAATCCTCACGGAGAGAGATGTACTGTGAAGATGTGAGCTTGCATTACATTCAAGGACATCAACTAGCATGTTGTTGAAGATCAGCCCTGACTGAATCTGCGTGTCAATGTTATGGCTTGCTCAGTTAGGGCTCCTGTAAAAACCAGCACCAACAAATGACTACGACATTACTTGACAAACAATATAGTTTTGTCTGTTTTCCTAATTTGTGGTGAAGGCAAAGAGCCCTCAGTAGGCATCTTTTATATAAGCAATAGACATACAGAAAGGAAAAAAAAAAAGCATTTTAGACCATCCATCATGGCATTGGAATATAGTACTTTACTGACATTTCAGTTCCCACCATCACACTCCAAACAGTGTAAGAATGTTTTATTCAGCAACAAGGAGACAGTGGAACAAGAATAGAGTTTGGAGTCTCATAGACTTCAGCATAAACACTGCCTCTCTCATGGGACAAGTCATTTTAACTTTCTGAGTTTAGTTTCTTTGTCTTCAAAATAAAAATCGATAATTATACTTTTCTCTTTCAGTTATTGTCAGATTGAATGATCTGGCTTAGAGAACTAGACTATGCCTTTTGCAGATATGGACTATGACCTATTCCTCTTGGTATTCCTGGTGCTTGGCAAACAGAAGATTTTTCATGTGTTTACTGAATGAATGAATGAATGAACAAACTATATACTGATGCATTAGCAAGTAGGAGCCTGGCTCAATAAATGTAAGTGGTCAATAAATGTTCATTTCCTCTGGGTAAAGTAGCCATGGGATTATCGTCAGAGTCAGTCTGGGGCATTAGTAATTCCATCCTTTAACACCAGGACCTGAATTTTGACCTAGAAGAGGATAAGGGGGGGATACATGAACAACTGTAGGAATTACATTTATTTGTCCACTTCCAAAACAAGTGAAATGGAGGGAACATGTAGAGAAAAACAAACCTGATCTTGACAAAATCTTTTGCATGTCACTTTGCTTGCATAAATTCTGCAGTTCAGTCATGGGGATACAGTTGAATTCTTTTAGTAATTATTTATTCTTTTAGACAATACTTAATCTTTTTGGAGAATGTAGTCAAGGTAAACATACCACAAAACATACTTCTGAATTAGACAGTTATTTACCTCATTTTTCATATGAAAAGTCTGAACAGACTATTAAATTGAAGTCACATGCGTTGTTCAATATTTTAGCAATTTATACATTGTGTAGTTATTTTTTATTTTATTTTTTATTTTGAGACAGTGTCTCGCTCTGTCACCTGGGCTGGAGTGCAGTGGTATGATCTCAGCTCACTGCAACCTCTGCCTCTCAGGATCAAGCTATTCTCCTGCCTCAGCTTCCTGAGTTGCTGGGATTACAGGTGCCCGCCACCTCACCAGGCTAATTTTTGTACTTTTTAGTAGAGACAGGGTTTCACCATATTGGCCAGGCTGTCCTCAAACTCCTGACCTCAAGTGATCCTTCTGCCTTGGCCTCCCAAAATGCTGGGATTATAGGCATGAGCCACAACGCTGGGCCAATATTGTGAAATTTAAATGAATACTTAAAGGAACATTTCCATATATGTGACTGTTGTGTTAACTATGTTATAAACAATGGGCTTTATTTTATTGTTGTTGTTGTACTGTAAAAGATGCCATTATTATAACTGAAGCTGTGTGGGGCTTTTTTTTTTCTAGTCAATAGAAACATTTATTCTAGTCAAAATAACACTTCCAAAGCACATCAGAATTACTTTGAATATTTGCTTATAAATTATTGAAAGAATAAGAGTGTAAACTGTATCATATAAATGACATAGGAGGAAATGAATGCATGAATTAAATTCCAGTTAAAGAAGGTTTCTTTTCAAATAATCAGCACAGGAAAGGATGAGCTAATGTCATTTTCTTGAAGCTACTTTCATCCTCGAAGACACACCTTGTGTTAGCAATCTGAGGGCTTGCTTTTTAGCAAGTCAAGACGTCACTGGAGTAATCATAAATCTTCACATATAATGGAAATTTTGAGTTAATTGGCAGTACAAATTCTTCATGTGATAACTCAGGATTGGCATTGATGAGTATGACTTTTTCAAGACAGACAAGCAATGACCATAAGATTGAATTGTATATTCAAGATATAAACCCTTGTGCTCTGACTACAAAATTCAAATGTTGCTGAATTCACTGAAAGTTTCTGAAGGAACCTAAATGGGAAGTGGTGGTAGAATGAAAGGGGAGAAAGGAGACCATACTTTTTTTTTGGTTTTGAAGATGGAGTCTCTCTCTGTCACCCGGGCTGGTGTGCAGTGTGAGATCTTGGCTCACTGCAACCTCCACCTCCTGGGTTCCAGCGATTCTCCTGCCTCAACCTCCCCCGTAGCTGGGATTATAGGCACACACCGCCACACCTGGCTAATTTTTTGTATTTTTAGTAGAGACGGGGTTTCACCATGTTGCCCAGCTGGTCTTGAACTCCTGAGCTCAGGTAGTCCGCCCACCTCGCCCTCCCAAAGTGCTGGGATTACAGGCGTGAGCCACCACGGCTGGCCTACACTTTTTAATTTGACTACTAAACCTCAAATTCAGCAGGAAAATATTAATTATTTTGAGGGAAATAGTGGCAAAGAACTATTATAATCTTTCAAAGAATATAAGCTGAATATTTTTGGACTATGTTCTATTATAAACAGTAAAAAAACAAAGCAAATTGTCATTTTTTAAAGGTGCAGCCTTATAGCTTTAAATTTAGGTTATAGAAAAATGAACCAAGAGGTGAGCACATATTCTGATCCATGAAAGGGAGATTGTTGACTTCACTCCGCCTGAAAGATTATGTTCTGCTCTAAACTAAGAAGGCCTGTAAAACCTTCTTACTGCACCCCAACACAGATAATTCTGCAGGTGTCACTGGTGCCATACTTTCACATCTGCACCTTTGGAATATGGTATATATTGATATCAATTATCAAAGATAATAGCAGACAGTATTAATAAAAGTCCATTGATGATGTTTGAACTTTTAGCCACTCTAGATATTGAATGAGAACTCTGCAGTTAACACGGCAGCCCTACTCCAAGGAAGTGTCTGCAAGTGATCCAATGGGCCAAGACCCAGGCCCTCCCTGGACGTGGAATTACCTCCACTCTTCTATGCCTTGTGTTTAGAGAATGATCTTTCTCTTTGCCCATAGTTATGCTTATGGATATGAAACTGCTACCTTCTCCCATGGATGGTTACATCAATGCCATTTACCTCAATTCCTGAGACAGTGTCCAGTTTCCTTTTGGGAATGGAAGCCATCCAAAGGCAGCTGTTTCCCTAGGGTAATGGCTACCTGTTTGGCTTCTGCCAAGCAACTCCTGTCAGAGGTCAAGATCTTTGTTTCCTGCTCACCACAAGTCTTGCCACAAAACCCCTGCTCAAGAGTTTGCAACCTGCCCTAAGTGGTACCCCAAATAGTACTACTGGAGTGGACACTCTGGGGATTAACCTAGATCCTCTCTGTTAGGTTGATATACCTATGCTCCAGCTGCTAAAAAAAATCAGCTGCTGAGGCTCACAGCTGTGACCCTCACTGAGCACTGTCTTGCCCAAGGTTATAACCCTTTCCAGTGGAGAGGCCAATGGGCAGCTACAAAGAATCAGCTCCTTTGCCTCATGCTGAGAAAACTCTAAGTGACCATCCCAGCTGCCCCTGTAGGATCAGCTGTAGACTCAAATGCAACCAAATTGCAGTCCAGTTTCTCCTTCCACCTATTCTCATTTTCCTTCCTTCCTTCCATGCTGGTCTGTCTCCTGAGATCACGTCCCAGTGAACATTTTGCACACCACTCTCAGACTCAGAGCCTATTTCCAGAGAATACCATTTAAGCTAGCTACGATTGATTATAACTATTATTACTTCTTGGAGACATTTGATGTTACGCCTTACCCATCAGAATCTGAAGCATCCAAGTCATTCTGAATTGATAGAGGACCTGTGGAGTCAGGACTTCAACCTCTTGGCCCTAGCTCTGTCCGTTCTTGACTTCTTCCCCTTTCCCCTAGCCCTGTCCTCAGGTTCTGTGGATTGAAAGCTGAGTCTGCTGTACTCAATACTATAGCTAGATCCAATTGCATGTTAACGCCAAATCCCACTGTAGTGCAGTGGTTTGCAGCTTTAGTGTTCCCAGACACTTTAAATTCTAGAATATTTGGTGGCTCACTCAGAGAGATTCCTTTGCATTTATAATTATAACCTTTAATAACCTGTCAGTGTCACGTCACTAGTTGCACAGAGTTGTTTGTTGTCCTTTCAGGATTCTTGAAAATATTTCCAAGGCAAGGTCCTTGAGTGTTTCAGAAAATATGTAACTTTCATAGATTACAGGCTGTTTTCACGCTACTTTTGAAACTTTATCTGTTGCTTACCTAGTGCTCTGCACTGCAATATGTAACCTACCTAGCTCAATATTGCTTCTGGAATACATAGTAAAATCAGCAACATCATCTATTATAGCAAAATAAAAATGACCCATTGATCATTGAATTTGGTAGCACACAATCAAAAGATACTGTGATATACTTGTTGAAACTATTTCTGAAACTCAGAACTTTACTAGTAATCGCAGTGTACAATATACTTCCAGCATCTGTATTTTGTAACTCCCCAGTCCATTCCACAGTGAGTTATTTGAACCTGAACCAACATTTAAAATCAGAGTCATGTTGTTCAGAGTGTGTAAACCAAAATGGAAAGAACTTTACAGAATGATACGTGGAGAGGACTGGTGCTTGGCTACATCCAGTCTAAGTCCAGAACCATGTATTATAGGACATTTATATTGTCAAGACTGATGAATCTATTGCCCCTAGGTGGTACATGCCATTGTTTCTTTAGTGTCTGAGAAACACTGAAATCAGAATCACCTAGAATCCATGAAAAAATGCACATTCCTGGGTCCCACCCCAGACCATCTAAATCAGGATTTGGGGGAATCATGCCCAGGAAGGTATGCTTTTAGCAAGCTTCCTATGTAGTTTTTCTCCTCCCCTCCCTTCCCCTCCCCTTCCCTTCCCTTCCTTTTTTTTCTTTTTGACAAAGCCTCTCTCTGTCACCCAGGCAGGAGTGCAGTGGCACAATCTCAGCTCACTGCAACCTCTGCCTCCTGGGTTCAAGCAATTCTTATGCCTTGCCCTCCTGAGTAGCTGGGATTACAGGTATGCACCACCATACTCAGCTAATTTTTGTATTTTTAGCGGCAACGAGGTTTCACCATGTTGGCCAAGCTGGTCTCGAACTCCCGGCCTCAAGTGATCCACCCACCTTGGCCTCCCAAAGTGTTGGGATTACAGACATGAGCCACTGCACCTGGCCTTCCCATGCAGCTTTTAAATGCACACTGGCATTTAAGAATCACTGAGTTATCAAATGGGCATATACAAATCAGAGGCATTGTCTCTTGATAGAAAAGTAGGGAGGCTGGAACTTGGTCTTTTTATGATTTCACTTCCCTTCTTCTGCCTTCAGATATTTCTCTTCCCAGTGTCCAGCTCACTTTTTGCCTTAAGTTCCTTACCACTGCTCACTTGTCCCATACTCTGGCAAAACTGCCCTCAGTCTCTTCTAATCAAACCCCTATCATCAGCTATTCTTCTCATCTGGGCAGCAAGCAGACATCAGATTCAAACAATTCACATGTCTATGAGTTAATCATTAAGAAACTCTTCATTTTGCCAGAGTCATTTTTATGAGCCTTCCTTCCTTCTTTTCTCCTTTCCTCCCTCCCTTTCTCTTTTTCTTCCTTGACACAGGGTCTTACTCTGTTGCCCAGGTTGGAGTGTGGTGGGCTGAACATGACTACAACTCCACTGCAGCTTCGCCCTCCCCAGGCTCAGGTGATCCTCCCACCTCAGGATCTTGAGTGGCTGGGACTACAGGTATGCACCACCACACCCAGCTATTTTCAAAATTTTTGGTAGAGGCAGGGTTTCCCATGTTACCCAGGTTGGCCTTGAATTCCTGGCCTCAGGCAGTCTACCTGCTTCAACCTCCCAGAGTGGTGGGGTTACAGGTATGAGCTGCTAGGCCTGGCCTTTCTTTCTAAGAAAGGAAATTTGTAAGGACAGGAATACCAAACGGCACACTAACCCTTCTGCAGTGCTGAACACGAGCTAATCCTCTGTACTATATTTACTTTTTAAAAACCTTTTATTATAGTTTTCAAAATGTCTTCTTTTCTCTACTTCTGAGCCCAACCTTTCTCTAAAAGCTCTATATGTTTTCACAATGACACTCTTGGAAGCAATAGTGAGGGTTCAGACAGGGTGCAGGCAGAAAGTGATGGGGTTGGGGATTGGGGCCTTATCTACTAATATTGTCTTTCCTTATATATTGTTTCTATTTATCTAACTACTTTGGTGATGTGTAATCCCTCCTCCCCTGACTGGTCACTGTGTAGCGTCATGCTCAGAGAAACTCCAATCTGGCCACAGGGTCCAGAAGAATAATGAACCCATTTACTATGAGTAAAGAGGTGACATAGGGGTTTTATAACATGTAACACACAGAAAGCTTCTGAACAATATTTAGGTTTCTCTGTTTCTCATTTAAATTTCCCCTGCTGGAATCGTGTGTCTCCCATTTCCCTTCCATGTAGCTTCCATACTGTTTGGCTATCTCAGGTCCACCTTTTTCTCATGCTACATCCTCATACATCATACTTCCCAGGTGGGCCTGCCTGGCCTGACACTCTGGAAAGAGACATCTGGTTTTTTACTGTCTTTTTTCTTGTGAGACTCTGCATCCCTTCCTCTCCCTGAAATTCTGTTGAATAACATCCCACTCCTTATAGACAATTAGCTGACTTGTTGAATCCTCCACAGGGTACAATATCACAGGAATCCAAAGGGCAAAAATGATCATGTCCCACTCCAGAACCAAGTACTCTTAGCTCTTCTTCACTGGAAGCATGTGAGTCATAAACTGCAAGAAAAAAGAAAGAGGAGAGAAAAAGGGAGAGAGTTCCAATTTTACCAGCTCTCTTTGTGGAGATTGAGGATGCCCCTTTCTTTTTTGCAAAAAATCCCCACCCACTTCTCCCATTTCCTTGTAAAACATCAGACACATAGTAGATAGCCACTTCATATTGGTTATTAAATGTCATTCCACAAAATAGACAAAATGAAGATTTCCAGCTAACACCAAATTGGTTTTATATCAATTTCTTGAAGTCTTGTGAATTTTCTTAAAACTTATCCCTAATCACATCTCATTATAGATAAGCATTCAAAATTGAGAACATGAGGAAGTCTGGGATTTTCTGACACTTTGTATTATTTTCCTATTGCTACTCTCTAGTTTTGAGTTGACTGTACTAATAAAAATCTAAATTATATCTAAGTTCAAAATCAAGATAGAGAAAGAGGAATAGCATTAATATATGCTAAGGCCAGTTGCTGTCTGCCTGTATCACTTCATTTGTCTTTGTAATAACCCTGTAATGAGATGTTGCTAACCCATTTTATGAATGAGAAAACTGAGGCTCAGAGTGGTAAATAACTGCCTAAGGTCATAAGAACAAAAACAGTAAAACCAGGATTTGCACTCAGATCTGTCAGGTCCCCCAAGTCTGTAATCCTTATTCACTATCATATGCTATCTTTTTTTTTTTTTTTTTTTTTGAGACAGAGTCTTATTCTGTCACCCAGACTGGAGTGCAGTGGCATGTTCTCAGCTCATTACAATCTCTGCCTCCCAGGTTGAAGTGGTTCTTGTGCCTCAGCTTCCCGAGTAGCTGGGATTACAGGTGTGCACCACCACACCCAGCTAATGTTTATATTTTTAATAGAGACAGTGTTTCGCCATGTTGGGCAGGCTGGTCTCAAACTCCTGACTCAGGTAATCAATTCACTTGGCTTCCCAAAGTGTTGGGATTACAAGTGTGAGCCACCATGCCTGGCCAACATGCTGCCTCTTAATCCTGAATTTTGTTCCACTTTGGGGAGTTGTCTTGGGCTTACTCTAGCTATTTTGTAGATGATGAAGAATCATTTCTGTCTAGTTAAGCTTTAAACACAAAAGAACAAAGTACATCATATTTCTACATGTGAAAAGCCATTTGGAGTGTTGTATAGAGGATTGTCGTTTTGAAGCACTCTCACACATAGTAATTGCTGACCCAGTACAAGAATCTAACACAAATTGCCAGAGTCTTATTTATTATTTTGTACTAAAGCCAGAGAACCTAGAAATCCAGTTCGGTATTGGCTTTCCAACTCCTGAGCTGAAAGAGAGCCAGGTAGAGCAAACTGCCTTTCTCACTGTCCTTTTTCCAGAAGCCCCAAGCTAAGGCATCAATCACATTTGCCCCCATATTCCAATTTTAGTAGTTGAGTGTGAGAGTGTGATTCAGCCCATTTTGTTTAATGTCTCTTATTTTATTCTACTACCTCATTCTTTTTCTTTTTCTTTTTGTTCCACTTTTAGCTCAAGTTTCTGGGCATATAAAAATAAAATGTAAAATGTGATAGGTGCATGTGTTAGTGATTTACAGAGGTGGATTCCAGCTTCCTTTTAAGGCCAAAACTATGGATATTGCTTTTGTTTTATTGTTTCTTATCTATCCAACTGTGCTGTAAGTTTCCTTTAGGATAGAATCCAGGTTTCATTCATTTTTGTAGCCTCCTGTCTCTCCACGATGCTTATCCCAGTGTCTTGCACATTGGAGGCCTTCAATAAATGCTTACTGAAATACATATGTAAATACATATGGATGATAAAGACAATAGAATTCTATATATGTCCAGCATCAAGGAAAGTAGCCTCAATGTCTCAGTGGTTTAAAACTTTTGTTGTAATCTAAATGAATTTGAAATGTTTAATTCAAAATTGGCAAAGTCTTCTGTGTCATTTAGGATGCCTTTGGCTGCAAGTAACAGAATAACCAACTAAAAGTGGCTTCCAGAGTCAGGTTAAATGAGATGATACAACAGGAGGTCTGGGGGAAGATAGTTTCAAAGTTGGTGTGATGCCCAAACAATCTCACCAAGGATGTGGGCTCTTGGCATCCTTTGTTCTTTCTTCCTGAGTGTCTCATGGTTGCCAGATGGATGCTTCATATCAAAATAATCTTGTCTTCCCAGAACTTATTTCAAAGGTAGGAAAAAAGAGGTTGGGGGTGTTCCATCACACATCTTTCTCCTTTTATTAGAGAGGAAATTTTTCCAAGAGGTCTTTCAGAATACTTTCCCTTTCCTTTCATTGGCTTGAAAGGGTTACGCCTATATCACTGGCATCTGGCGAATGGAATTATCATTCATTGCAATTAGCTTAGACTACTCATAGTTCATCCACTTGGAGTAGAGGAGAGTTCTACCTTTTTTTAAAGTCTCTCTAAGTTAGCTCCCTGCTGTCTCCTACTTGAACATCAGGATTCTGGTCATAGGAAGAAATGAGGAAGAGCTGTTGAGGAGGAAAACAGCAGCATCTGTTACTTCCTACAGGAAAAAATTTGTTGCAAGCGGTTTCTGCCAGAGATATGAGCTAGTTTGTGAGATACTTAGACCCAAAAACAGAGGTCAACGGCTCATATTTATTTATTGCATGTCTATTACTAATGTATCTGACATTATTTAATCTATGCACCATCAACCTAGATGAGGATACTAAGGCCCAAGGAGGCAAAAGAAAAGAAAAAAAAAATTGCTCAAATTTGCACATAAGTTCAAAGCGGGCTTGAGATTGAAATTGATGTCCCTGTGACTCTAAAACCTATGCTCTTTCTCCACATTTTAGGGAGAACTTCTTTTCTGTTTGGGATATTTTTACTCTTAAGAGAATTCCTAACCAGTTCTTGAAGTTCTGGGACCCAGAGCAAAATATCCTAGTATGCCACAACCTGCTCAGGCCTAGAGAAGTTTGACTCTAGAGCAGCAGTTCTTCACCACTGTGGCAAAGCATCTTGATGGGTCTCAATCACTTACGAACCAGAGAAAAAGGTATCTGTTATCTATAAGAATTAAAAATTGGGCTAGGCACAGCGGCTCATGCCTGTAATTCCAGCACTTTGGGAGGCCAAGGTGGGTGAATCACAAGGTCAAGAGATTGAAACCATCCTCGGCAACATGGTGAAACCCCATCTCTACTGAAATACAAAAAAAAAATTAGCTGGATGTGGTGGTGCGTGCCTATAGTCTCAGCTACTCAGGAGGCTGAGGCAGGAGAATCGCTTGAACCTGGGAGGCAGAGGTTGCAGTGAGGTGAGATTGCGCCACTGTACTCCAGCCTGGAGCCTGGCGACAGAGCAAGACACTGTATGAAAAAAAAGAAAAACAAACAGACAAACAAACAAAAAATTAAATATTGGAGTTTGACAATACTATTTTTAGTTTATAAAGGAGAGGGTGGAAATCCCCACTTTGACTCACTTGGCTTCCAGTATAAAGCAAAGCCTTGAGTACGAGAGAAATGTCAGAAATTTTATGTGACCTATAACCTAACTTACTGGGGTATGATAAATGCTTTCTTCATGGTTACCCTATGCAACATGGGTGTCCTGACAGAAAAAAAAATATATTGAGAACCATTAGGTACCATAAATGCACTCCTGGCTTCATACTTTTGGAAAGAATATCTTCTCAGGTTGTAGCTGCTATTTCTGGAGGCTGGGATATTATACTTTTTAATACTTCTTTCTTGAAAGGAGCAAAATGGTTCTACCCTAAGTATAATCATATGAATCTGTGATTGCCTCCTCAGTGTCTATCCGTCCTTCTCCTACAGTAGCCTGATTTCTCCCAGAAAATATCTCACCCCTATTCCCAGCCATACCGTTAAAATGAGATGGATCCCACTCCAGGGAGTGAATCATGATTGGCTAGAGCTTACCAGTGCATTTCATTCTTTTGCTTCCTTAAATGTGGACCTTTTGCGCGTTTAACTAAGTGAGATCATAATACAGTCATTTAATATGTGTGAGTGTTAAAAAACATGAGTTTATTAACTATAAACGATTTAAAAATATAAAATGTATATAAATCCTGTTTTGGCGCATGTTGTCCAAATTTTAATATAGTGCAAAAGGCCTAGGCTTCTCTTGTCATCTTAGAGCTCTCGTCTGGACCATTGATTCCAGACCAGTGACCTCTTTACTAGCTTGGTTCTTCACTAGCTGCAGCTCTCAACTGAGGCACCTGAGTCCCACAGAGAACAGATCTCCTGTAACCTCTGTTTGATCCTGTGGCCCCACTGTGCTGTATCTGCCCATTTATACACCTCTTCACCCTCTTCTTTTAAAATTAAACAGAAATTCAACTCTCTCTCTCCATTTCTCTCTCTCTCTCTCTTTCCCTCCTCTCTTTTTGTTTTAAATTTAGGCCTTGGTCTAAAGGTCTGCTTTTAAGAGGGATCTGAAAGGAACTCTCTTTAACCTTGACCTTAAACTCACTCTTTCATCAACACGCTGATTCTCTGACACCTCTAGTAACTTTAGTGTAGCTTTACTGTCTCAAATTCTATCTACAGGATAATCTGAAATAGTATTTACACCTTTATTTGGAAGGAGAAGGAGAACTGAAAAGATAATTATTTAAAAACAAAAATAGTTTTTTATTTTTTTAAAAAGTAACTAAGCTAGATGTTACATATTAATCCAGCCTTAGAATGTGAGATAATTCTTTTTTTTTTTTTGAAAGAAAGGAAAAGAGAGGAAAGAAAGTGAGAGTGAAAGAAAGAAAAAAAAAAAGAATGTACGAGAGAAAGAAAGAGGAAGAAAAAGAGGGAGAGAGAACAGGATTCTTGTTCTACTGCCCAGGCTA